>VFFE01006190.1:0-37529 GCA_008921705.1 Burhinus oedicnemus
GGGCCATAACTTGCGTGATGAGTCAAATTTACTAGATTAGCAAGGTCAAAGGAGAATGTTCTTCTGAGTAATCCAGGCTAGACTTCAGTTTGGGAATTTAGTGGTAATAGGGGTTTTGTTTGGTTGGGTTTTTTTAAGCTGACTTCTCAGTCTCACTATGAAAAGGTCAGATTTTGCAGCTGCACCTCTTCTGGCTAGTCTGGTGGCCCTGTATGGAGCTTCACTGACTGTATCACTCTGCCGGGTCCCATTCTGTACATCCAGTCGCAGGTTCTAGCTCTGAATGCAAACCTCTTGTGTTCCTCATGTTATCAAAAGTGGCAACTCAAACACTTTGTGCTTTGACCAGTGTCACCAGTTAAGTTCAGGTGATACTGGTAAAAATGCTGATGTCTAGTGTCTGCACTACTGTTTGGAACTAGTTCCAGTCACGCCAACAGTTATTGGGGAAAATTATCAATCTGAAAGCGGCTATCCATAGTTGTGACATCTGTATCGCTGCTGTACTTATTTAACTTCCTATTGTAGCCTTAGGAATAAATTGTGGAATTCAAACAGCTATTTCAGGTAGCAAGCTAGGGGATGGTAGTGAAGCTACCAGTCCAATTAATCAATAAAAACTGACTGGTAAAGGTGTCTGCAGAATAGAGAGAATCCTGGCTGTTGTTTTGGCTCACTTAAAATAACTTTTTTTTTTTCCTTTGTGCTTGAGTGAAGACTTGTCTTGCTGATAACCTTTTCAGTATCCTGTGGGTCTCTGACGCTAGCTGTGTTTCAAATTTAACTCGTCCTGCGCACAGTTATGCTTACATACTTTGTGAATGTACTGATCAGTCATTAGTAGCTACTGCACTTGAACACAGTGCCTTCCACCTGCCCGTATTTGGGGAGAGGTCTAAAAGTGCATCTTGTCTTTGGATTTTGTAGGGTTTTTTTGGCTTGTCTCCTAAACTGAGTATTCAGCATTTGGATAATACTTCTGGAAAGAACAGCTGCACATACTTTTTTTTTTTTTTCTTTTAAGTTGCTGTCATGGTGAAGCTCAGGGATGCTGGTTGAGGAGGGCATTAACTTATGCAATAAATTGTCATCTCAAGTGAAACTTAACTGGCAGTAGTTATTATGAAGCTATGCCTTTAATACATACCTTTTTTGTTTTTCAATGGTATTTCCATTCGTGGTTTTTTAATCCTGGGATTATACTCCCTTTTTCCTCCCTGCAACAGCTGCTCCATGGGAGATGTTCCACTTCCTTGGGCTGTTTCTGCTCGAGGAGTAATATTTATTGTAGACGTATAATTAGCACACCTGCTCACCTAGAAAATCTGGAATCTCTGGAGTGTTGAAACCATCATTGTGTTAGCACTGTTACTTAACATGCTGTTGGGACTCTGTGAATATACTAATGTCTTTTGTGTATCTCACTGCAGACCACTTTTGTATCTTGAGTACAGCAAATGCATTGCTGCACAGTACAGGATGTGCTTTTTGGCTTGCTTTATTACAGTATTTAGAGGCTGACATCAATGAGTTTCCTGCATTAGAGCAATGTTAAGTATTTATGGTGAAATAATCAATTACTGAAGTAAGGGTTTGGCTGTTGAGGCCTAGAAGGCTTAAGGGATATTGAGTGAAGTACTATCTTTAGTTGCCATTAGAGCATGATGGGTCCTCTTTCATGCTGTGTCTGAACACGGGAATATTCTTGTCTGTAAGATTTGCCTAACTAAAATGTGGGATGCAACTCTGCATCATCTTCATGATGTACAACACTGCTTTGTAATATAACTAATGAAGTGAAACTTCACAATAAATACACAAACTAAAAAAGTCTATCTCGCTTAACTGTAAATTAAGCTGAATTTATACATGGTATAAGCAAGCAATGGCTTTGTTTTTTCTTTAATGTTGGGAACCAACACTTTCTTTTGAAAGGCAGCCTTTCACCTTGGATTATTAAATGGGGCGACTCTTGTTTTGATTAATGGCTTAAAAAGACAAGGCAGTCTTTCATGGATTTCTTCTTAAAGTGGTTAGTGAAACCAACAGAAGATGATGATTCTTAAAAGATCCTAAGATGCAGCTCAAGGGTTTTGAGGTAGGATTACTTCCTGTGTTAATTTCTTGTGAAGCATAGGAATAGAGTAAACCTGAATTCAATGAAGAATAGAGAATCTTACGCAATATAAGTAGCTAACAAGAAAACACAAAAACTGTGAAAATTCCTGCTTTCAGGTAATTTCTAAGTATCTCTGCTTTTGTAGGAACTCTCAAAGTTTTGGAGGAAAGCCGCTCTTGACATAACACCAACCTTGTTCAGACACTCACTATAAGTGTGGAAAACATCTTTTATTCAAAGCATGACTTGGATGCTACTGAAATAACTACAGAAATGAGAGATACTGAATTAACTCTCATTCAGATTCTAACTGGTCATAGGTGCTCATGTCCTTTTTTCCTCTTCTCAGGCCCATGTTGAACAGTCTGTCATCTGGGCATTAAAAATGCCTCTTGCATCTTAAAAGCTTATGCTGCAACACAATACTTAGTCCCTATACTCTCCAAAACTGGGTTAACTTCAGCAGAGCCATTTAGTTTTCTCTTGTTTTACTACACTACTAGGTGTACTCACTTATGTCAATGACCAGAATGATTTCACAAGAGTGGTAGTACCTGAACTAAAGAAATTATAAAATCAAAAGGCTTAATTTTCAGTGAGACTTTCACTGAATTTTCTTTCTGCTTCTTAAAGACAAGATAGTTGCCACCGTTTTCTAATTGTAGCCTCTGTGCACCCTTTTTACATAGGTTCTCCTTTTGACTGCTTCTTTGGAAACATGAACTGAAATAATGAAAAAGTGCCTTTTCGGTTTTTTTTTTTTTAAAAAAAAAAAAAACCAAACCAACCACCCCCAAACAAAAACCACAACCAAACTCAAACTAAGGCCTGATGTGTGACTGTGCTGTGTTTTCCTTATAGGTTGTCTTTAAATCACTTGCAGATACTTTTTTCTCCACTTTGAGTTGTAGAGATGAAATCTACTGAATGAGTTGCTTTATATCTTGGCAGCAGTCCACACAGTTTTAGTTGGAGAATGTTTTGAAAATTAGATTCAAGTCATCTTCAGTAATACTTCAGTTTGGTGGTTTCAGTGCTTTGATTTCTTTCCTTCTCTTGAATACTGTGAGTTACGCTATCAACGTCAACTATTGCCATTTATCACTCCCTTTGTTCTTTAGCAACACTGAGAAATGGTCCGTGATAATGGTGGTCAGGTTTAAAAAAAAGTAAATGGAAGGAACTCAAATTTTGTGAGGATTTTATGTGCTATAATGGAAGCAAGATACTGCTGTTAAGAGTTCTTGATGTTTCGGATGGTTATAGACAGCAGTGGCAATGTAGCCAAGGAGAAAGCAGGCTCCAGTGTCAAATGCAAAGGTTATACAAAAGCAGAATATAGCCTGGTGTATGAAAGCTAGTTTCAAAAGAAACTACAGAGATCATGGGTTTCTAGAAAATACTCATTTCTCTATTATTATTTTTGTTATAATACTAGCACTTGGACTTTCATTTGTTCCTTATTTTATTAAAGGAACATTAGGAATCTGCAGACAGATTAGTTCTCATTGTGAATGATCCTCTTTAAGGATTTTCATATCTTCTTAGATTGGTAAAATAAGCATGTGTTATCTTTCTAAGCTGGTGATACACATACAGACTTGGTGCTGAGTAGATTCTGTGGAAAACCACCATTCTTGCATGCAATGTTCATCAGCTTCCTTCCTGAAAGAGAAGTGGGAGGCAGTCATCTTACAGCAATCTTGATTGAAAAGGTCATCTAAACAAGAGTGACCCTACTAGCCTAGTTCTGAAAATTGGTAAATTTGTAAACTGGCTTTTGGGCTGAAACATCTTTGAGTCTTGGCCTCTTCAGCTATATTTACTTTAGAAAACTTCCAACTATTTACGCAAATGAAGCAAGGACTAAGTGAATCATCTTTCTGTTAAAAACTTTGAAAAGCGCTAATTCTCCCACTTCTTCTGAAGCAATGATTTAACTTTTTGCAGGGCATTGTGCTTTACAATTTATGGTATTGTGCAGTTGTATTTTAGGCAGTTTTTAATGGTGATCCCAAGAGAGAAGTATTTGTTCAAGTTCTCTCAACTCCATAGACTGGCAACCTGATTTCTTCCTGCCCCTCCTCAAAAGACCTCCAAAACAGTCGATGCCAAGACTGTTCCAGTGTGCTGCAAGCTGCTGAAGCCTAGGGCCAATTTGGTCCATTGAACTGAAAACAGGGATAACTTGTCTAGTGTTCTCCATGACACTTTTGTCACCAAATCTGGTCTTGGAGGGGATTGTAGGAAGGAGGATTTTGATTGCAAATTTTTCTTTTGTATGCATGTCGATGGTAAAATATAGTTTAAGTAAAGATAGAAATGTACAGGCATTGTGTAAGAGGAGATAAAGGTGATTAAAAAAATTGTTAAAAGGGCAGTGGTAGTGGCAAGAGACAAAATATGGGCTAGGATTTGAGAAAGAGAGAGAAATGCTGGGGGCTGGTCTAGCAAAGCAGGGCATATAATATATTGAGAGCCTAGGCATAACTTTCACTGGCAGCCTTAATTCTCTCATTTTTCTTAACTCGTGGATGATGAGGGTAAAAGACTTCATGTTCTTCAGAAAGAAATGATTATTCTTGAGTGTAGTAAATAGAGAATTTGCTTACATGACAAATATTCTACACCTATAAGCTTTTCCTCCATTCTTTGAAAACAGGCTTTAATTAACATGCAAGTGAATCTCAGTGCTGAGACTATAATACAGTCATGCCCATGTTGCACTTCATAGTGAAAAGAGAAGCTTTTAAAATTACTGATCATGGGTGGAAATGCTCAGTTGTGCTCCCTGTGGTCTGTGTGGGTGTCTTGCCTGTGTTGTGTTCTTTATACAGAGTATTTGAAAACTGAAACTATGGTTGTCACAACTTCCGACACTTTGGGACTATAACCTGCTACGTTAAAAGATTTTTATATTTATTTATTTATTTTCCCAACTTACTTTGCTTAAGATAGTCAGATGAGTCAAAGAGCATAAGCATCTGTGGTAAAGGCATAACAGGTCTGTTATTAAACTTTGCAGTGTCTTTTCCACAGTTTTTTTTAGCTGGAGTCTTGTGTGTCAACTGACCTCCCAGAAAAAGCTGGCTGTTTAACTAAACCAACAGAAGTTAAGTAGCTGCAGCTTTCTCTTGCGCAAAAAATGTCTACTGCTGTCCCCTGCCAACTGCGATAGGTTTCTGACTGCACCTTAAATAGTATATCCTGATTTCTTTTTAAATTCTTTGACAAATTGAGGGCTTATAAGTGTCCTTAAGCTTGTCCTGCCCATTCTATCTGTGTAGGCTTGTTTGCTCTTCACTGTAAAAACAGCTCCCGTGATTGCTATGAAACCCCCTTCAAAGAGCCAGGCGTGCACATGTGCACTTCATCAAAAACAGAAGCAATGAAAGCAAAGTAGGGATTTTAAGGCTTCAGTGTCCAACAAATTGCATGTTTGTATTTCTTACTCTGATGTTTTTAGTTTCAAAAATAAAGCATTTCATATGGGTACACAGAAGACTAAGAAGGCTGATTTACAAGGGGAATACTGTTGATGTGTTTCCCATTTTAGGACCCATAGGCTAATTTTCCTTTCAAGACATTAAGTTACCTGATGAACAGTTAACTATTGACTGCTTTACACTTTGTTGTGTTATGGCTTGGGTTTCTTTTTTTTTCGTTCAGTTAAGCATTTGGTCGTCTCTAGCTTTCCTCTAATTGCCTGGAGAGGTTGTAGAATCACCATCCTTAGGGAGAGTCAAAACACGCCCTAAGAGGGTTTAACTTTGAAGTTGGATGAAGTTTGAAGTTGGCCCAACTTTTAGTGGGTGGAAGGTGGGGTGTTAAGGCATGTTAAAGAGGTCTTCTAGGCCTCTTTCAAACGGTTCTTCTGATCTAATTAGGATTCTAATTCAGCTTTCTGAAGGATTTAAAAAAAAAAAAGTGAAGAAATGCAGGATCTATTTAGGGAGAAGTAGACTAAAAATATCTATCCTGTAGAATAAGTTTCCAGAACAAGGTGTTTAAAACTCTGACCCTTAGTCTTGTGAAGCCTTAAACTAAGAAAGATCATTATGAGAGTTAAGAACACTAGTTCAAGAGTGTTTAGCATTTCCTGCGTACAGCTACAAGTCATTTCTGCATAACTCTTGTATTGTTGCACAGTATAACGTCTGGCTTCTTGCAAGTACCTCAACAGGTGTATTTTAAGGAATGTTTCTGAAAACTGTTAAATTTTATGGCTAGTGTCATACTGTATACAGTTTATCTAAAGGAAAGACAGGTACGAAGTCTGAACAGGATGTCAGTATGTGATTTATTGAATGTGTCTGCTGGTGAGGATACAGGTTACCCCATGTGTGTCACGTGGACCTGGCTAACAAATCTGGGGAATGGTAATGTTGAGACATCTGCTTCAGTAAACTAGTATGTGACTTTAACTCTTCTCGTTTTTTTCCTACGGTGTTTCTAGTGGATTCTTAACAGTACTTGAACACTTTAATGTGAAACAGGTGTTTTTATCGCTTTGGACATCATTTTTGTGTTTACTAGACTTGTATCAGGGATGTGGTACTTTAGTTTCTGACATACTAGAAAGTGTTTCATTAAAAAAAACTTTTTATTCTGAAGTTTGGTTTTGGCTTATCAGACTTCTAAGTGACATAGTTCAAGCCTACGTGAATTATATAGCGGACCACTGTGTACACAAAAACTTTGTGTTTAACTTTCAGTATTAAATAAGAACTAAGATTATTAAGCAAGCCATGTATTTTGAGTAACTGATTAGTTTGATTTGCTTTTTATGCACTGTCAACATTGGTGGCTGTTGGGAAGTAATCCAGTGAAGTTTTGGTTTTGCAGCTAAAATAAGGTTTAAGAGTGCTCTATCTTCACCTGGTGAAGAACTTAAATATAAACAAACAAACCCAAAGTAAGTGTTGCTAAACAAATTCCTTTTCTCCTATCCATTCTTTTAAAGGCATATAACACCAGAGAAATTCTATGTGGAAGCTTGTGATGATGGAGCAGATGATGTGCTTGCTATTGATAGAGTCTCCACAGAAGTCACTCTTACAGGTATTCTCCTCACTTGTATTTCTTGATGTAGGCCTCTTTTGTCTATTATTTTGCTCTAGGCACTCCCAGAAGATCTTCAGAACCTTAAACTGATACTGGAAGTATTGTTTTTATCTTCAGTTACTGTTTTAAAATAGTACTTCTTATTCTGTCATGCAAAGAACTGTTTGAAATGCCTTCTCACTGTGGGTAACGAGGGTGATAGCACTTGCCTGTTTTTGGTAAGACACTGCATCACAACAGTGAAACGGACTCATCCAAGCTAGTTGGGATTGGTGCTACAAGCCCAAGATTATATATGGGAAGGGTTGAACACTGGACTTCCGCAGCTTTTGCCAAATTGTCTCAGTGCTGTCTTTTATTTAATACTGAAACTTGAATTTTCATAAAGTCTCTAAAAACAGGAACAGTAGAAAACCCTCACTGTAAAACTAGTTCTGTTGCAAATCTGGATTTAAATGTCAGTGCAAGTAGTCTTAAGCATACTGATGCTGAGGTCTTCAAAAGTTTTAGTCTAACTTTAAGAATGAAACTAATGCACTAAAAACAATCAAAGAACTTGCATTAAAAGGTAATGGGTGACTTCCTTTTTGATACTTGAGGCGTTTGTACCTCAGTATTACTAATCTCTAAACAGAAATGCTACAGTAATATAAAAGCAGTCATTCTCTTCCTTTTATTATGTCTCTTGCACACCTCATGTAAGAGTAGTATGCCTATCTCACTGATAATTCTGGTGTTGTAGTGTAGTATTTCAATTTCTCCTTCAAAGTTGTCCCTTCAAAACTGTAAACTCTTTTGTTAGTCTTCATCTGTTCTCATTACTGATGTTTTATCAGATGAACCTGCAAGGTATTTAAACCAAAGGAAAAATCAAGAGCTATCTTTCTCTGTTCTCCAAGTTCTGGGAAAATGCCTCACTCTGGTATGGGTGTTTTGGAGTTGGTTTTTGTTTTATTTAAACTTCTCTAATATCCCTTCTGCTGTTAGAAATGTGGATAGATGAAAGCTGAACGTGCTAGGACTTCTAATTGATAGTTGGATACCTTTTGGATCTCTTGGTACGTTGTTTGGAATACTGTATCCGTTGCCACATCTATGCTGTTTTTGGTAGCTTTGCAGAGATAGACCAAAAAGTAAACTAGGTCTTCTGAAATGGAAATAGGCTGAGGCTCAGAAGAAGCAGTCAAAAGTGGGAGGCACAAACGCTTACGGTTTGTTTGCCCTTGATGTCTTGATGGCTTCAAAACAAAAGGTTTCTGGAAGCTGGCAGGACAATACGTTACTGAGGAGTCTACTTGCTATACTATCATGTAAATGAGCTTGAATTTATTCAACTGAATTACTAGTTTTATTAAACAACATAAGAAATTGGGTTTAAATACTTCCACTTCCTTCCCCCCTGCCCTGCATGAGGCTTTGAAATTCTGATGCATTGCTGCTTATACTTAAAATGCTAGCAAAACCTGAGATTTGACCAAGAAGCTTTGGCAAACCTAGTTTAATAGTTTTCTGATGTAATCATGAAAGAAGCAGTCTGAAATTCTGATGGCTTTTCTTCTGCTTTTCAGTTAAGAAAGATGTTCCCCCTTCAGCTGTTACAAAGGCTATATATGGTATTTTGGGAACAATCCGATTGGTGGCAGGTAAGGAAAACACAACTGTGCTTTTTAAAAATACTTAGGCAAAATATATTGCTGAAGAAGCTTAAAGACAAAAATAGTATTTGCAAGTATCTGAGGTTACACTTTCATCAATATGATGGGCTTTCCTTGTGGCTACTAGAGGATGGAGGTATCCATATATAGTATATCATGAATGTTGATGTACCTCTTAAACCTGTAGCTGCTCTATAGGTAGAGTTAACTGACAGCTTGTTGAGTTTTAAGGAATCCATTTCAAATGTGTGCAAAGAATTTCACCTACTTACTCTTCATAACTGTTAATCTTAGCTGCAGGATTTGATGCAACAGTCAAATACTGGCTTGTGGAGTTTGACTTTAGATCAGTAATCTTGGTACACAAATAACTGATAGTAACAGGGTGATAGACTAGTAGATGCAGCTGTTCATGTCAACTATCCTAGAAATAGAAAGAAAACTCAATATTAAAAGAAAAAGGTTGCATACCCAAGTAGGAAGAGACAGATTAAATGTATCTATTTGGGCAGCATCTTTGGCATAGTTGTGGATGTAATGTGCTCTTTTTATAAGGTATCTGGATGCTTCTGACATACCAGCCAAAAGCAATACTTATAACATGAGATGCAGATGTGCTAGAGCATTCTTAAGTGCTTGAATATTTCACCCAAATAAAAGGTATAAGACTAGAGCTGCAGAGGTCAAAAAAAGTGGGAGTGGCACCTGTTCTTTGACTAACTATATAGACTAGATACCTGATGTAATAATTCACCTGTCCATAACACTTGGTTTATATCTAGGTATAGCAGTAAATACTAATAACTTACTGCACACAACATGAACTGTTCTGTTTTAGCATTTATACTTCTTTGAATGCTTTGGTACAAAAAATGTACTAGACTTGTGGTTCTGTACTTCTGCATGGCCTGCTCATTGTTTTACTCTGTTAAAGTGTTAGGTAAGCATTTTATGGTTATAAGATGTAGATGATGAGACATTTTTATCCATCAATATCCAATTTAATAAAGTAACCTTTTTCTTCAAAAACAAGATGGCACTAAAATACGATAGGCTTGGACATAAGGCTATGTTGTGTTTACCAACAAGTGTAAATTAATTGCTTTGAGTGAACTGTCATAACTCTGGATTTTTTGCTTTGTTACTTGTGCAACCAGGAAAACAGCAAATTTCCCATCCTACGTTATTAAAAGAAACCCCCTTCTCTTTGATCCATTTTGAACCTGTTAGGGTAATATTATTTTTTTTCAGGATAAGATGCATAGGCTTTCTGGATTCTGAAGCACGCTTCCTTTTGTGTATTTCTGACTTGCTTTGTGCTTTCCAAACCACATTCAAGACCATTGGCCTCTTTCTGCATCTGCAATCCTGAAGACTTTCAGACTGTCTCTGATCTGAAGGAAGAGTAGCTGACACTTTTTTTTATCGTGTCCCATTTTTTTTTATTCCTTAAACTTAATGAGTAGCTCAAGATCTGTGAGCATAGAGAAGTGGGTAGCTTAGTAAGTGTGTTTTGTTTCTGTTCCAGCCCCTTACTGTTAAGAACATAAAGTCCTAGGTGTAACTTGAAGAAACCTCACTTTTTCATACTGGCTTCAGTTTTCTGGTGTGGTTATAGGCTGCTTTTCTTAATATGTGCATCTATTTTTTTTTTTTTAAACTTTGGTCTTTCTGATTTATAGGCACGTATCTTATTGTAATAACAAAAAAGAAAAAAGTAGGTGAGATTTTCAGTCATGCAATCTGGAAAGCAACAGACTTCGACATCCTCTCCTACAAAAAGACCATGCTACACTTAACTGATATTCAGGTAGGTGGATTGATTAGGGGAGTAGGGGAGAATGTTATCTTACGTGAATGTCCATTACCACAGGACCTAATTTGATGAAACTATGGAAAAAAATTTAAGAAACTCTTTGAACTCCACTTTTTTTTTTCTCTGATTTGTTCAGGCTACTATAAGTGATTTAATATTTGGGTATAGATTGTATACAAAGTTAGTCATTCAAGGTAAGAAACTCACATTGTGCAACTTACAATATCATCCCCGGAGTTTGATCTGCATATTGTACCTTTTTTTCCCCCTTTTAAAATGGTGCAGTATAGGAGGATGAGGTGTACTGTCTTGCTGTTCTTGTTCCTAAATCCTGTATCATCTTTTCTCCTCTGAGGACCTTCATGAAGGCTTTGGTTGCCTGGCATACTGCTGAGGTGTTTTAGTGCTGCTTTGTAATAGATTGCACAAATGCAGCCTATTACAAAGCAAGTTTCCTGAGCCAATCCACAAAATCACAACACTTTTCCTATTGCGTCTTTCTCACAGCTTTACATTTCTGATAGCCTGTACAATAAGCTGCCCTGCTGTCATCTAATAATCTGTCTTGCTTAATTTATGGTAGTTCAATTACATAATTGCCCAGCAGGGAAGAATTGATTTTTCTCTCGGTTTTTTTTTTTTTTTGAGGGAGGGAAAGGATGAAGATTGTTTAAAACAGATATGTTGAGGATTGATAAAGAGTAGATAGATGTGTCTAACCCATGGAGGTGAAAGGGAACCGGGTACTCTTTCAGGAAAGGAATGAGGTTAATCAAAACTTGAACCAGAACACACATTAGTTATTGGGGTAGTCTTGACAGTAAGTGATATATCCTTTCTTTTGCATTGACCATCTTGTCTCGGTTTTTTGACTGAATGGTTTTCAGGGAAACTAATGGCTTACTTTTTGCTAGGAAGTCACTAATATTAGATTAATAGCAGTAGCTATTTATCTCACAGGAATACCGTTGTCTGCTCTCCCCTGTTCTTGCAAAATTTGTTTGCAGTGTGCTAGCTGCAAGTTATCAATGAACTGTTATCAAAATTGCAATCCCATGTTTTCCTTCTTGTATGATAATCCCTGCATGATGTCACTTGTTGCAAGAACACTAGCAAAGTTCATCTCATTACTTCAAAAAGTAGTGGTAGCTTATAAGAACAAGATTTGTTGACAGAAATAAATGACGTCTCTTCTGTTCTTTTTTCTCCTCTCAACAGTTGCAGGACAATAAAGTATTTTTATCAATGCTTAGTCATGTCTTGAGCGTGGATGGATTTTATTTCTCAACAACATACGACCTAACACACACTCTGCAACGGTTAGCCAACACGAGCCCAGAGTTCCAGGAAATGAGCCTCCTAGAGAGGGTAAGGATTTCATTTTGCTTAGTGTCTGTCTCAGACGTTGCCAATCAGTTCTGCGTGGCTTAAGTGTAGTTTATGTAGCTGGTGCTTACATGATGTCAAAACAAACAAAAGGAAACCTTACGTAAAGCTTAGGAGGATGATGCTGAAATCAGTGGTCCCATTACACTTGAGCTTAAACCTTCTTCTCTTTTTTTACAATAATAATATGCTAAATGGCAGCAGATACTGTGAAAGCATTTATGGTCCTCTGTGAAACTAAAAATGGCTTTACTATTTTAATCAATGATTTAAACTAGTGAAACAGATTTACTGGTTGCTTAGATGCAAATCCTTGTAATAGAAGTAGCAAAAAAATAGCATTCTGTTGCTAAACTGTGTAACTATACTATCTCTGTGGTCTTGTTAATTGAGTTGTACTGGGACAGTTCTCTGGAATAAGAAGCTGACAGCAAGAGGAAAAAGAAGCGAGAAGCAACCAAGCAAATGTGCAAAGTACATTGAGTCAAATTACAGTTTAAGTTTGCTTCGTAGGGTGGTTAGAAGAAGGGTGGAAATTGCTGGTCTGTAATGTTTCAGTATGCAAGTTTGTTCAGCACTGGCGTTTTATCAAAACTGTTAGGGGTTGTGGTTGAGCATACTAGTCCACCTTTCCTTATGTCTGATAGCTTGTGAGCCACATGAAGGTCTAGAAATCTGTTCAGATGTGATGTCAGACTTTCAGATCAGGCAGTTAGAAGTACTTTCTGAAATCTGATTTAAATGAATTTTAAAAACTCAAAATAAATGAAAATTTGCCTCTGACTTCAATATTGAACACTTGTAATTGCAACAAGAAGGAACTAACAGAAAAATTGAGAGGAAGCAAGTCATTCCTCTGATATAGAGTCAAGGGGCGGGGGGGGGGAAACCACAAGGTAGAATAAATGGTGCTTGACTTCTTACTGTCCTTCAGGATAACGTGCAACAGAACTTTGGGTTTTATGGATGTTGGCCCTAGGCATAGTTTAGAGAGAAAGCAACATCCTATTCCTTATGTTTGAAACATGAATTTAATAGGCTGCTTCTGTCTTAAAGACAACAGAATTACACAGCCAAACGCAATTTGAGCTTAAAATTCTCTTGTGCATCCACAGAGTTCCAGAGTCCTTAGTCTGGTAACTGACTGCATTACTGCAGCATAAACAAGGTCTGAATTGCTTAGGCACTGAAACAGGGAAACCTTGGAAGTCAATAGCACTTCTTCCTTTGCAGAAGATGTGGCAGCGGAGTCATTATATGTTGTCTCTTAGTTACTGAAACTGTCTAAACTGGGGAACCAGTACACTTTTTCCAAGACTTAATAAAAAAAAAAAAATCAGTTTATAGCTGGGGACTATTTTGCATTATCAAATGCTGCTCTGGCAGTACTTTTGCCTGGAAGAGCAGTCGCTGACATGAAAGGATTGGTTTGCCTTAAAATTGTGGCACTTCAGAAGGTTGTTTGAAAGGCAAAATACAGTAAAAAGGAGTCAGTTTCAAGTAAATTTAGATGTTAGGTGGTGAAAACCATTTTAATGTAATTGCACACTCATGGTTGCAGTATAATGGCTTAATAAAAGGATGGTGGCAATCTTGGGTATCTTCAGTTCACCTCTGTAAGAGAAGCCTGGCCTGTGGTTAGTGTGTGGGTGTTTTGGTTTGTTTGGTTTTTTGGGTTTGGTTGTTTTTTTAGCTGCATTGGTAGAAGGAAACGGCCTCAATATAAGGGCACCAAAGCATCATGTCATGTTCTTTCACTAGTTCAAATCCTGCCTGCAGTATCTTGATCAGTTTCTGGCTGATAGTTGTATTTATTGTTTTCTATTAGACAAAGAACTGTTCCAACAGTGAGCTTGAATTAACCCTCAACCTCAGTGATGTATTGTCTGCCTGCCTCGTCTTAAAGTTGAGATTTATGACACTTCCCCAGAGCCTGCACTATGTTCTGCAGCAAATGTCACTATCGTGACTAATCTGGTAGCTTTCTGGAACGTGCTCAGCAACCTGCTCAAGACAATTTTGAGGTGAATTAGGAATAGGAAATACACAAAGTTGAGGAGGATCATTTATGCAGTGGAATATAAATACTTTTGTCTTTTAAGCTACAAGTATTGCTTAACATTTGGTTGTCAGAATTGTTCACTATTGCATACAGGACTCCTTGCATTTTTACTTTCTGCCCATCTTAGGAGTGTTACCTTGCTACTATACTTAAAATTTTGGATAACCTCTTCTAGCCTTGTTTACTTAGGGCAAAGACCGGAATGTTCTTCCAATGCTGCAGCTCAGTTGTTAATGGTTCAGCATGCCTGAAGTGTCAGGCAACACCCTCAAAGATTGGAGAGAACTGTTGTTCTTTTTCTATTTTATTTAGACTTCTAGTTAAGGTTATGAATGGTATGAATGAAAGAAGGGTGTTCCGTCTTCCTGTACATTTGTTTACCTAAACTTGTGTAATGTAGTATACTATCATACTCCCTTTATGTTGGATTCAACGTCTCTAAAAACATGGGGTTTTTTTCTTGCTGCAGGCAGATCCACGATTTGTATGGAATGGGCATCTTCTTAGAGAATTTGCTGCTCAACCAGAGGTAAATACTTTGTAGTATTTATATTAAAACAGAACGAATATACTTCTACTATATGTATACAACAGTTTCCTGTAATTCTGTCCCTTATTTCAGACAACCAGAATCTAGTGTAACATGGCTGTTCATCTTCTAGTTCAGCACAGTGATGATCTTCTGCTTTCAAACTTCCAATTTTATGTCAATGTCCTCAGTAGTACATACAGTAAAGCTGACTTTTTGGAAAGGTTTATATTTGAAGATACTGTGCTGAGACTGTGCTCGTAGAAACCAAAGGGGAAGTCACACTGCACAGAGTATGGTTCTCAAGCTTTTTGAAGTTTAGCTACTTATTTATCTCTAGGTATGGGCAAGGTTCAGCTCATTGTTTTTTTTTTTTTCTGACTGGCTAGCATCTTTCTCCATGAGTGCAGTTTAAACTCCATTTGCCTAGTAAATAGGTCGTAAAGCTGATAATTAAGTGTTAGACTGACAATTTAGATTCTTTCAGTTTATTTCAAATGAAGACTAGCACAGTGTAACCTTTGAATTCGCTTAGTCTAGCAAATACAAGTGCATGACCATTAGCCACAACTGTAATACCTCAATGGCCAGACTGGTCTAAGCTCCTTCCTACTAGAGACTTCAGATGTGTGTTAAACTTTTTGAATTGTCTGCACTACAGCAACCTTTTCTCTCTGTCAGTACTTCTCGTTTATCGAAGTGAATGACGCACTGCTTCTATTTCTGTCTCGGTAACCTGTGGAGATGTGCTCTTACGTTAGACAGCACTGTTCCAAAAGGCTGTATTTGTGCAGTGCTTCTGGAACGTGAAGATATGAATTAGCAAAAGGTTGTTGTGCATATTCCAGAGGCATATGACTGGGTATGGTTTGGATAGTGCTATGCAAACAAAGCTTGGGAAATGAGAGAGAAGTTGTGGTGGGAACAGCAAAGAAAGCCAAGTGTGGCTGCTTGGTGAAAACAGATGTAGGAGGCAAAACACGGAAGCTGAAAAGGGAGATAACTGATACATGAGGAGATGGTGACCTAACATTGACTACAGGTTGCTTGCTATAGCAACAGTTTTAGGTAATGACGTGGTATTTCTGACTTGTAGTATTGGAAAATTTTAAATGTTTTTGAAAGACCAAGTTATTCAGGAGTGGCAGGATGGGGAAAAACCCTGGGACAAGCATTTGAAGTCTTAATCACATAGAAGTATTCCTTACTGAAGCCCTGTGTTGTTTACTACTATCTCTGCTTACATCCTACCGTAGAGGTACAGCAAATACCATATCAAAAGGTTTTCAGTGTGCACTGGTTCATATCTGGCGTGTTTGTAGAGGAGTACGTGACATGTATAGGAGGACAAAGCAGCTTGGGTTTTTTTTGTCAAGGTCACTTAAATAGGATTAGACTCTCACTTTTCCCCTGCTGCTAATAAGGGTTACATATGTGACAGTTTTCTTTGAACTTTTTTCCTCAGAAAGCATTACTGCACCATAACCAAAAAGTAGAGGATATAAAGTATATAAAACTACCAAAAAAACTTCCTAGACAAAGCATAGTCACTCACTTATCTTTTTTGGCTGCTAGTGTTTAATATTTTTGACATGTATTGTGTGTTTCAGATCCATAGGTTTGCTACGCCTGTGATGCACGGATGTATCCTTTTATGTTGTAACGCTCAGTGCTGAATATGGTAGTCTAACAGCAGAATGGCTGCTGAGGAGGCATTGTTATTGGCTATGTTGGCAGCTATAACAGAGAATATGGTGTCAGAATTAAGTTGTAGTTTGTTCAGATATGAGCATTCCATATTGCGTGATAGCCCAGTCATATGTTAACTCACTTGAATATTCTGCTTTTAAGGCTTAATGTATTTATTTTACTGGTATGATTTGCATAACTGTCTTTCAATGGGATTGGAGGTTAAGATGAATATGGCAAATGCTCTCACATCAGCCTTAGTACTTTTTATCTTGCCATAAGGATACCTTCGTTTAGCATTTACTTTGGATTTAAAATAAGGGAGAACAGTTTTGACTTGAAGGCGTGCTTATGGATGTTCCCGTTGATGAATAAAAGGATAAGGACTTCTGAAGGCTCCTGGAATGCTTCTCCTAGCCAGCTGCTTTTCCTGCACCAACGCTTTGGGTAACAGCCTTTTTAGCAAAGCAGTCATGAGTTTATTTTTGAGAAGGGGTTTATACTGTGAGTAAGCCTAACGCTTTCTGGAGGCTGTGTTCCTCATGCAGTGCGTGGTCAACAATAAGTCCCAGGTGCTCCTGAACCGGCAGCGTGAAAGGACAGGCAAGACTGGGCAGAGCAACTCATGCTGCAGTCTCCTTAGTTCCTCCATTGCAAAGGCCCCTCAGGTGTGTGCAGGGAACAGCTTCCAGGCTGGATCGGTTGTTCTGGTAGGGCTGTTAGCAGCTGGCAGATCTCCAGTCCTTCTTTCCTGTGACTTCATTTAATGGAAAATATTGTGGGAGTAGGTGGAGAGGCAAGGAAAGATAGCAAAAGGGAACTGTCAGAACAACCCAGTCCTTATCCTGCAGGTCCTGGGTGGATTGCAATTAGCAATTGGCAGACTGCAATTAACACCTTCCTTTGTCTTATTCTCACTGTATGAATAATTAGCATAAGTAATGTATGTTTTGCTGTAATTCTAATGTTAACCAAACACCTTAGAGAACCCAGGAATTCAAAGAAACGGGATCTTTAGTGATTAAAATGCCAGGAAGAGCCTTAAGCAGAACTGTTGCAGCATCACTAGCAGTTATTTCAGTAAAATCAAAGATTCTTCACACCCCACCCCCCCAGTAGAAACCTAAACATATTTTGTTCAACTATCTGTACTGGGGTTCTGGTCTTGCAGTGATGAGAAATAATGGGCTTACTTGGGTAATCAAGACTTTGATCACCTAAAGCCTAAACTGTTTAATATTTCCCTTGCTGCTCCAAAAAAAAAACCCAAAACCAAAAAAAAACAACCAAACAAAAAACCCCAGAAAACCCCAACAAAACAAAGCCAGCCTTCTAAAGAACAATAAATTGTCTTTTCCTTTTGTGTGTGTGTGGGAAGTAGCCAATAGCAAGTTGCCATTTAAGTTAGGACAGAGGTTGCTGACAGAAAACGGGCTGACTATTGCTAACCAGCTAAGATTAGAGGTAACCTTTCTTGCAGGAAACTGTTAGTTGTACAAGTGTTGAATTAAAGGGTGTAAGACCTGGCAGTAATTTTCCAGGAAAGCAGAGGGAAAGGTCTTTTTCAGTCTAATTTACAACTTGTGAGAACATTCTGGATTATGTAGGGTCAATTTGTATTATTTTTTTTTAAATTTTTAACAAACTGTATTAGCACAAATGCACACATAAATCAAGATATTCCATGTGTGCAGTCAGTGTGCTCTTTAACATAGCTTAGGTGCTCATGTGTGACATAGCTGCTTTATGTCCCATTTGAATCATAAATTCAGAATCTAGATTTCACTGTAAAATGTGCTTTTTTAAAAAAGAAAATACATCACATCTTTATTTTATTTTACCATCCTTAAGACAAAGTATCTAGATTCCTCAAAGACTAGAAGACTACAGTATGCTAATACTGCAGCTTGCAAAAATTGACCATTTTGGTCTTTTGCTTGCTTTAAAGTTGTAGGTTTCATTTTTTTAAGGGCAAAGGATGAAAGCCTGTGAATCTACCTGGAGAAGTTATTAGACTTGATAGTTTACTATAGTCCAAATAAAGGCAATTATAAGCAGCACAGAAGAAGACTCTAAAACTGAAACTAGTTATCAATGGCTGCTGTTTGTTGGTTAGTCCCAGATTATGGTGTATCTGCCCCTTCAGGTGTCCAGCCTGAGCAGGAAAGCATTCTCATGTAAGAAGCTCCCACTGGAGACTTCCTACGTGTTCATTGTTTTTCTTGGCATGGATTTGAAAGCCAGTCTACCTTACTGCTAGTTCTGGCATCTCCTAAATGTGATGTATGTTGTGCTTACAGGTGCAAGGTATAACAGCCCAAGATACTCACTCTTCTAAAAGCCTAGAAAAAAGTTTTAGAGTGGTATTTTTTGTTAAAAGCTATAGGGGCAAGAAACTGCTAGGATAACTTAATAAAATTATGGATGAGATGGATGTAGCACCAAATAGAACTTCAGAAGTCAATTTAATAGTATCCACAGGACGATGAGACCAGATTAACCTTCTTTAGAATCCCATTTTCTCAAAACTATAGCAGTTTTAAGTGTGTGTTCTTTGTGACATCACCTATAGCCTGTCCTTTTGTGATGTGCATACTGATCCTAATATTGAGTTACTCTCTCAAGTTTAATGCTCAACTCTTAGTGTGAGAAATGTTTACAAGTTTCTTTGAATGTGGTTGCTTGGTTCCTTGATGTTTCCTACCTTTTGATATATATAAAAATCTCCTAATGAATTTTTGGGGTTTTTTCCTTAGTGTTATTCATTAGTTATCACTATGCACTCTTGTTCTATAAATGGCAAGTGTTTTGACTGGCTGCTGGTTTCCAGAAGAAGCTGTTTCAGGGCTGGTGTACGCTACTATGTAAGAGGTAAAATAGCAAACTGATTTATTTTAAAATAATGCAAATTCTATCTGTCCATGTGACTTACCTTTAAGAGTAATTGTTGTATAATGACTTGAACAAAAAAAATGCTTGTAATAGTTTGTCTCAAGAGGTCCTTGCTCCAGAGAAAATATGAGGAAGCTGTATGATGAACTGAAGCATATTCTGGTAGTTATTAAAACTGACTCTTCTTTATTCCTCCTAGAGATAACTGTAAAAGTTTTATAGGGGTTTTTAACACTTTACTGTTTTTATTGTAGTTAAATGCAAGTGTGTAATAGCCCTTCTGGCCTGCCAGTAAATTCAACCAAGAGCATCATTGGTGCTGGCAGGGTACCCCTGAATAGTGGTGTTCTCTAATATTTTCAGGTTAAAGTGAACAAGGAAATAGATTTAAATCACTTTGTTCTTAGTCCCAGCATATGTGCTCTTGAAGAAATTGGTCAGTTTCTGCAGTACAGTTGCTATTGAATTGTGAATATTTCAGTGTCAAAGCGCTTGTATTTTATTTTGTATTAAACTACTCAACTTCTAGGACTATAAATATTCAAATGTGTTAAGCACAACTGTGCTTCTTCAAGTTAAATTTAGTACAGATTATGTTAAACTTTTGATAAAGGTATGTTAATTTACCATCTTCAGGCAGCTCTGTGGTATTTTCATGCTTTCTGCGAGTGCTTGAAAAGGAAGGATAGGAAGCCTCTTGCTGATAAACTGTCACTGTTCTGCAGCCAGTCTGAGCTGGTTAACAAGGTCTTTTTCCTACATAGGTATTGATTCAGAAGGACATGCTGCTAACTTTGTTGAAACCGAACAAATCGTGCATTACAAGGGGAGCAAAGCATCGTTTGTTCAGGTAAAGTCAGTGTAAGGAACTGCTCACTGGCTTAAGATATATAGATAGATAACTCTGTCTATGCTTCTAAATATAGATTATATGCAAAATGTGCATGCATGCAAATAAACTAAACCAGTCTGCTTTATTTTTAAGTGGCAAGTGAGTTTAAGTTTTGTTGTTTAAGACTGTTTCTGTTCTTTTGCAGACCCGTGGATCAATTCCTTTTTTCTGGTCTCAAAGACCAAACCTCAAGTATAAACCAAAGCCACAGATCAGCAAGTCAGTAAATCATGTATGTGAGTGTTTGTTGTGTCTTGGGGTTTCATATATTTCTGGGCTCATGTTTGTGTGATAGGGTAACGAACTGTAATCAGAAGAATAAAAATCAGCAATACTCTGTTTAAAAAGTAGTAGCAGGAAGCCTTGTGCTCATTAAGATGAGTTCAGAACCTGAAAAAAATCCAGACATCAATGGAGGTAGTTTCTCTTTGGTGGTTCTTTGCAACAGTTTTACAGCTGCACAGTAGTCATTATCTGTGACTTGTTTAATAAGGAGAGCTGAATGGACTGGGGGAATGAAAGTAGAAATCTGTTAGCACAATAGAGAACATCAAACACTTTTCTTAGCTATAAAGCTACCTATACAGTATCATCAAAAAGATGATTATAGAGATTTCTTGTAAATCACAAATCTTAGTACTAGAGTACATCTGTTAATGCATTTCCTTTTTTCTTCTAGATGGATGGCTTCCAAAGACATTTTGACTCGCAAATAATTAGCTATGGAAAGCAAATGATTGTCAACTTGGTATGCTTTCACGTGTTCTTCCTGACCAAGCTGTTGTTCTTTTAAGCAGACTTTTGAGTAATACTGTCTCTTTTTTCCCTTTTCCTTCTCCTAGGTTAACCAAAAAGGTTCAGAGAAACCTCTTGAGCAAACGTTTGCAAAAATGGTAAACAGCATGGCAAATGGAATGGTCAGGTACATGTGAAGTGAAATGGTACATTCTGTGTTAAAAGCTGAGCGTTGCGTCTGAGACCCACCTAGTGATCAGTTCTTTGTTTTTTTTTTACCAACTGACTTGTTTGAATTCTATTTTTATGAAGTAACTTGCATACGACCAATACCCCTACCGCAAAGCTCATGTTCTAAGTAGACATGAGACTGAAGAAGCGAGTATGGGACAAAGAGAGGAGACAGACAGAATAAAGAAGGGAGCTCAGAGGCAATGGTAATACTGGTATTGGAGTAATAGTATGCTATGAGAACTGTGGAGATCATCTGCATTTTCAGAAAAAGAAATCATGCCCTATAGTATACTAGCTTCTGGCAAAAGGGCTTGGTTACATTGCTGACTTAGTGAGGGAGTGCTGAGTGTGAGCAAACCAGTATTGAGATAAAGGAGGAAACAGTAAGGGGAACATGTAATTTAAATGTCTGGACCTCAGTGTGACAATGGACCAAGAGTGGAGAATCACAAGAGAAATTCCAGCTCTTTGTGGGAATCTTGAGTGCAGTATACAATTTTACAACCTGCCTGTGCTTGTTTTCACTAACTTGTAGAGGGAGGGCTGGCATCCAGCTCCCACAGACACTTACCTCTACCTTTTCCTTGAAATTGCTGTATAGTATTATTGTCACTTACATATGTCAAAGGACAAAATCCTACTTGTAAGCAAAAAGGCATCCTGTTTTAATAAGGGTTCGCTTCCGTCTAAGTATAATTAAGGAACTGCAGAGTATAATCAAGATGCCCTTATAAATCCTGATACTTTGAATTTTTTCCAAGCTTTTTTTCTGCTTGTATGATGCCCTGCTGCCACCTTCACCAGAGTAGTTACAGATGTCTGTCTCACTTCTGTGTGCTTCTTTTAACTACAGGGGCATGTTTGTGTGTGTTACTGGTGCAAGGGTGTGGATTTTTCTTTTTTTTTTTTATTAAAAAAAAGACTGCTTCTGAGGTGAGCTCTTTCCTCACTCTTACACCTAGGCTGGTATTGATACCTTAACTATACAAAGCTTGTGAAATGCTGTGCATCTTTGCTACATAGTCATCTGGTGGAAATCAAGATGTAAAATTCTGTCAGGGTGTGTTTTAGTGATGCTTGTTGTTCTGTATAGGTTAAAAAGCAGTGTTTGTCAGCCCCGTTTTCTTAATGCTGCCAAAATCCTTTTTCCTTATCAATCAGTTTTGATGGTGTTTACCTGCCAGACTAAGACTTGAGTATTCAGTGTATATATGCCATCTTTCTTCAGGCAAATAGTCTTGAAAATTTGGCAAATAATAACTTTTGGATTAGGAATACTTGAAGGGAGGAATGTAGTGCCCTGTAATTCACAGCAAGCGTGTGTGTGTGTGTGTGTATATATATACACACACACGTTGAATCAAACACCACTCATCTAGAGCACTTCTTACCAGAAATTAACTGGATGTTAAAATCTTGTTCCAAGTCAGTAGCTGTTTAATTTTCTTATGACAGAGATGGTTAGATGTTTAAACAGAACCTGACTCAGATTTCTAGAGAGCTGTCAAGGGAATTATGCTGCATGCCAGCAAAGAATGTTGCATTTCGACACATGTCTCTTTCAAAGTGAACTGAAGTTCCCATTGCAGTTGCTGGGAAAAGAGGAGAGCAAAAGAATCCTGGTTGGGGGGAAAAAAAGAGAGATGAAATAAGACGCATATCCCTTCTGTACTTTCTGGAGGAAAAATACTAGCCAGAACATAGAATGAGTAACTTGGAACTGAATGTGTGCTTCCCCAGGCTAGTGGCATATTGTAAAGAAATGTAAATGCTGTCACCATGCATACTAAGGGTGCAGCCTCAGGAAGGTTACAGAGCACTGACAAAATCCACAGATATCTGCTGGAAGCCATCTCTGAAGAAAAGCCCCTCTGTCACTACCTGTTTTATAGATCAGCCCTTCCCTGTGAGGTTTTCCGAGACCTTCACTGCAGTACATATGTCATCTAAAAAGATGCTTCTCTCTCTGAACAGATACATAGCATTCGACTTCCATAAAGAGTGCAGTCGGATGAGGTGGGATCGACTTCAGATTTTGATGGATCAACTAGCAGAACAGCAAGATGAGTTTAGGTAAGGCTCTAAAGTTCTTTTACTTCTGTACTTTTAAAATGAGACCACTTTCTCATGGTTTCTATTGTCTTAAGGAACAGTAAAACAGACCTGTAATCTTCTATAAAGAAGATGCATTCATATGCATTAGTGTTTCTGTATCTCTGATCTCTTGTTGATACCATGTGCAAGGTTAGAGACCTGGTAGTAGGTAAGATGTAGAGCCCTTTGTATGTCTGAGAATCTTTGGTTCTGAGAATCATAGCATCCCAGCGTTGTGACTCAAGAGCTGCCTTTGTACCTTTGGGTAAAAGGTTAGATAAAGAAATGACTGTGCATACAACTGAAGCTATTAAAAAAAAAAAAAAAAGGCTCCTTAGGTGGTACTTTCTTCATCCAAGAGTAATTCCATGTGGTGTTGTCGTGGATGGAGCGATGCACTTCACTCGTAGAGAGCAGCAGCAATACATTTATTGATATAAAACAGGGATTTAACAAAGTTTGATGGTAAATGTGACAGTGTTTTAACAAGATTCAAGATGACAAGGCACACTTGGTTATCTACTGCATAGAGGACAGGGTCAGACAGAACTGTCAGGGAGACCCTCCCGTTGAGCCAAGGTTTCAGAAAGGACCCCCTTGCTTTCTAAACTCCTTCTCAGAGAGGAGTCTAGGTGCAGCTGGATCCAGTCCTAGTCCCAGGCTTGGTCGACAGTTTATGTCTAAAGGATTATATGTGCACAATCAATCCTTTATATCAGCTAGCTAAGATTTCAAAGTTCAGCATGCTCTTAGTCACTTACTGAGGATCTGTGGAGGCAAGGAATCTCCCAGCCTCGAGGAGTAGTAACCTTGAGCAGCGTCCCGACTCCAGGGGAGATCCTGGCGTGCAGCCCAGTGTTGTTTAGGAGAGCTCAAAGGGCTCTTTGGCTGTTCACTGTTTATGGGAGTAAGATGATAGACATATAGTCATATTTGCATAGTGACCACAGAACCAGCATTGCCCAAGTTAGCCCTTGGCTATTGTGGTGTTATTTGTCTCCCTGGAACCACATTGAGCCCTGGATGCCACCATCAGGACTACATGCACCCATGATAACCACCACAGGTGGTTATTGTTTTGGCAGGATTACAGGACATAAAAGATCAGGTGGTGCCTGGAGAGGGGGGAAGCACACCATCACAGGTGTTGACAGCAAACTGTTCTGCAACATAGTGTCAAATATTTAGTGCTTCTTCCACAGGCACCTGCTCTCTTTTAAAGTGTTTTCTCTAATCCATATTGTTTGTGGCACCAAACTTTGGCACTGACACTGATTGTTAGCCTATGCTACCACAAGCAACCCACAAGGAAACAAATTCTCATTTTGTTTAGTCATATAAAATTAGACTAAATGTCCAAATTGACATAAACCTTTGTTTAACAAAGTGTGTTGTTTTAAGTGCTTCTTGGTCTTTGCTACTTGTAGATTGTTAGGGGAACTGTTTTACTTTTTCTGCTTTTCTGATTGATTGCTTCCTTCCTGTTCCTAAAGTCTTGTGCCTAAAGCGCAAAGTAGACCAGCTAAAACATTACAAAACTGGCAGTGGTATATTCTGTCCTAAAAAAAAGAGGTGAGCTGCAGACTAGAATAGGAGTCTCGTGAATGAAATATTTTGCCTGGAATGAAGGCTGTTATAATAGTATAAATGAATCAGAGGATAGTGAATATTCTTTGCCCACCACTAAAAAAGCCTAAAAAACATGTGAAAGGCTGAAGAATAAATTGGATTTGGGCACCTCAAAGAAGGAGAAATAAGCACATAGGCTTCCTATACAGTAAAGATCTTTTATTCTTAGAGTGAATACTGAATCACATAACTTGTTTACTGTCACTTGCCATTGGAGGCTTACAAAAGAGCCAGGTTTCCTTAAAATGAAGGGGGGAGGGGGGAAAATAAGGCCATGTGTCTCAAACAAGATACAAAAACGAAGGCTCTTCCTCAAGATTACGTTGGCTCTATCTTGCCTTGTTTTGTTTCATCTAGGGTGACTATTGCTTAAATAGGAACAGAAAAGTCTGAGTTCTGATATTCTTAGAAAATAGTTCTGCAACACTGCAGGAGGTAAACAGTTCTATGGAGGTAAACAACTGTCTTCTGCAGGTTAAATCCAGTTGTGAAAGAACTGTCAGAAAGGAGAGTTGGCTTGCTGGGTTTGGTAGGGGTGGGGTGTTTTGTACGTTTGTAACTTTTTTTTTTTAGAGCAATTATAGGAGATGCAGCACTTAAACTATCTTCTTAACCAGAAATGTCTACTCTAAACTACACTAATTATCCTAGTATCAGTTCAAGGCAAAGCTTGGTGGGAGAAGAGGGAAAATTAAGAATTCACAGGTGTTATTGTCTCCTTTAATCATACAACAATGTAAAACTTGGTTTAACAAAACTAGTTCTCCAAGAGTGACAAAAATGGGTCTTGTTAACAGAAGGTTGACTAAAGTAAATGTATATGCTTCTAAGGCTCTTGATTTTAGTACTGCATGACTAAGACTTTATAATCTTAAAATGCTGTACAGTAACAGTGGATCACGTGCTAGTCCGCATTCAGAGTTCATAATTACATAATGGAGTATCTTGATCTACAGAGTATGATCTGTAAAACTTTAGGCAACTGGAAGTTTAATGCTGTGGCAGAAGGACAAGTATAGTTCTGTCCCATTCAGACATCAAACTCATAACTTGATTGGCGTATTTGTTTTACCAGCTCAGTTATCAGAATACTTGCATGCTATTCAGTATTTAAAATGAGCTGTTTGTTATCAGTTACTACAAACACCTGGTTTAATTGATTAAAAAGATTGAGGTAACAATTAGCATATGCAGTTGCAAGAGGGAACATCTGGTACCCCCAGATGTTCACATAATGGAGACAAGTAGAAGATTTTCAGTAGCAGCCTTCAAGATTTGAATACCTTTCTGGAACAAGTGTGCCTGACAGCATATATGACTTCTTATACAATAGTGACTAGATTGAATCAGGTGACTAAGGATATGCAAAACTGGTTACTTCTGCTGTTACGCTCTGGTAATGATTGTGATATCTATGGAGCTAGGGCCCTACAATAATTGAAGAAAATAAAACGTAAGTGACTGATTTTTCACCAGAAGCTGTTCTTCCCAGTGGCATATAACTCAGTATTGCTGGTTGGCTGTCTAAATGATAGTGAATACTGCCCGAGACTACTAAACGTTCATATATTGATGCTGTTTTTCAGCGTGGGAGGGGAAGAATTCAGGGAGGAGTCAAAGTTCAAAGACATGGCCAAGAACTCTTCATATGCTCAAGACAACTGTGTTTTGGTTGCTAGAATATTTACTTCTGAAAACGTGTGGTTTATATGTACTGTTATCTCTAAATACTTAGGTAATTGTATGTGTTAGTTATTTTCTAGTTGATTCCGATGGTAAAATTGTGACTCAGCAGGAAGGAATATTCCGCAGTAACTGCATGGACTGCCTTGATCGAACTAATGTGATTCAGAGCTTGTTAGCACGCCGATCTCTTCAAGCCCAGCTTCAGGTAAATATTTTATTCTCATTTAACAAGCTGGAAGAGGAAAGAGGCTTTCTGTTTGGAATGGAAATGTAATTTTAACACTTCAATAAGAGCCTGCACACTTGAGTTACTGTACTACTTTCTTGAAATGCATTGGCCAGACTCTAGTTTAATAAATACAGCTTTTTTTGAAAGCAAATCCTAATCTTTCTAGCAAACTACTAATAAGCTTCAATATGCTTTTTGTTTTAGAGGCTAGGTGTTCTGCATGTTGGACAGAGAATTGAAGAGCAAGCAGACTTTGAGAAAATCTACAAAAATGGTAGGCTATTTATAGACTTCAGACAAATACTTTTTTCCAAACAAGTACACAACTTCCTTAATCTTTCTTAATGTTTTGCTATTCGCAGCGTGGGCTGATAATGCAAATGCTTGTGCCAAACAATATGCTGGAACTGGTGCCTTAAAGACAGATTACACAAGGCAAGTCAGCCTTTCTTGTCAAGGCCTTCTGGGTTTTTGGGCATGTGTGGGATTTTCTTTAAGTCTTCATATCCGAGAAGGTTATTAGTTTGGGGCTTAGACCATTAATGAGTCTTTCCGTGGCTGAGCTGGTAAAGGGTCACACTAAAATCTACAGAACACCATTCTCCACTGTCTTTATATGAAAAGAGAAAAGGCTATCTGGAAATAAAACCAAAAAATGTGCCTCTTCAAGGCACATTTATATTGTGGGATGGAGAGTATAACTTTACTTTCAAACTCTGTTACAAGTATGTGTGGTAATAATGCAGAGGCAGCACTAGATAAATGTATTTACATTTCATTAAACATAGTACACATTTGAATAATGAAAGAACTGCAAATCTGAAATTATCTTCCTGATTTCATAAATCAATTTTAAATATATTTCAAAACCTTTTCTTGCAGAACTGGGAAGAGAACTCAGTGGGGCTTAATAATGGATGGCTGGAACTCATTAATACGTTACTACAAAAATAACTTTTCTGATGGATTTAGACAAGTAAGTTAGGCTTTTAACTGTGGGGAAATGTATTTGATAAGCACTGCTGTGCATTCTAACTCTTGCTCCATTTCTTGTCCAGGATGCGATTGATCTTTTTCTTGGAAATTATTCAGTGGATGAAGTAGAACCTGCTAGTCCTCTACATGTCAAGAAAGATTGGAAGTTCTTAGCTGTGAGTATGGAGACTTTATTCATGGTTGGAGAAACACATATAACTTCCTAGTCACTTGCTTCATATGACTAAGTAGAATTTGTCTATTTAGTAGTGAAGCGTTCCCTATAATCTGGTTGTGTTTCTATGATACCTGCTTATAGGACTAAACCCAGACTGTTCCCTTGACAGAAAATGGAGTGTCCCTGAGGTATTGAAAAAACTGCTACTTGCTGCTTTCTTTTTTAAAAATCTGCTTCACCAAGTTGAAAGGGAGAAATTCTGCTAGTCACCAACAATGACTGTTTCCTTCTGCAGAAGAAACTTGTGAAGATCTCTTCTCATACTTCATGCAGAAGCATAGACTGTAACACAAAAAAAACTTTTTTTTTTCCCCTTCCCCTTCTATTTTGTGAAATGGGATTTGGGGACATTATGGGTTTAATTGGTGGCTGGTGTATTTTTTTTTTAAACAAAACACAAACCTCAGTCTCTCTTTTGATAGAAGGTGTATTTTAATTCTTAACCTAGTTATTGAACATTCTTCCAAATTTTGGAACTATTTAAACTTTTAGTTGTACCTGGCAGCAGGTGAATCAGCAATTAAAGCAACTTCATTGCAAAGCCAATAAATAGCTTTGCAGTACAACCCACCTGAAAGGAAATTAAGGAATATATGTTCTACTATATGTTCTACTATATCAAGTGATTATTCTTTTTCTTTTTCCCCAGTTGCCTATTATTATGGTGGTTGCTTTCTCCATGTGCATTATTTGTTTGCTCATGGCTGGTAAGTCACTATTGAGTTTAATTTCACAAAATTAGCTTGCCTGTGTGTGGACTTTCTATAAACGGTTA
The DNA here is from genome assembly GCA_008921705.1 of Burhinus oedicnemus. Lineage (NCBI taxonomy): Eukaryota > Metazoa > Chordata > Aves > Charadriiformes > Burhinidae > Burhinus > Burhinus oedicnemus. The sequence continues at coordinate 28,700 of VFFE01006190.1, forward strand.
CCAGAAACTATCCAGTATAAAATTGCTTCTCAGTCATTCTAAAGGGTGTTTGAGCATGGACACTGAGAATTAGCACTATATCGTTAATACGGAAAAACCTGAGGTACTATAGAAAACAACGTTAAGTCACTTAAGGGGCAGTAAATTGCCCCCAAATTTAATAGCACCTGAGTAGACATCTAGCTTTATAGTCTGGATGAATCCCCAGAAGAATACCTACCTGATTCTAGGCAGAAAGACAGTTCAGACAAGGCAGGTATAGGAATAAGCCTGTTCTGATAGATGTCCCTCTAATCTCAATCTGTGTTGGGAGTTGTGAAGGCTTTTGCCTTCTGCTTTTGCCTTGAATTTTCTAACATCAGTGCCAATAGAGTTCTTGACTCTGACTTCTGTATCTGTCTGTTCAAAATACTCTAAGAACTGTGTGGCAAACACAGTTTTTCTAGGTGAGGAAATAGAAAAAGAAAAGACCCCAATACCCATGAAGGACTTCATTTGACAGCAGATCTCTGAGGGGAGGGCTTGGAATATTTTGGTTTTGTACTGAAAAAACCTCTCTGGTAATTGGAGATAATGAACTAAAATGCTTATCTGACTCTTAACAGGTGATACATGGACTGAGACACTGGCCTATGTGCTTTTCTGGGGAAGTGCAAGCTTTGGAACTTTTGCTATCATCCTTTACAATGGCAAGGATTTTGTAGATGCACCCAAGCTGGTCCAGAAAGAGAAGATGGACTGAATTTGTGTGTGTGGAAAGCGGCTTGGTACTGAGGATTCCTCGAGCCACGCTTGGAGTCTCTACTGACCTGCTTTCCACACCGAACAGTTGTCTTTTTAACATTCTTCCTTGGCAGCAGGGGGGGGCGGGGGAGAAAATCATGTCCTTTGGTGGTGGAAGCTTTCAGCTGAGACCTGACTCGACAGTCAATTGCAATGGTCTTTGGAATATTGCATTAATGGAGGGGGCTCCACTCTCACTGAGGTAATGCAAAGATGAAAGCCAGCTTTTTGGTGTCTGGAATGTTTTAGTGCATAAGTGGACTGCTTAATCTCATAGTCCACCTGAGCTGTTTCAGCGGAATTTTTGGTCTCTGTCTTGACAGGAGAGAGCTCTGATGCTGTTCATGTGTCAAAAAACCCGGAGGTTGAAGCATTAATAATGGAGCTTCTAATCATGGTCTCTGAACAAATATGGCTTCATACCAATAAAAAGTCTAGTTCCAAGACTTACAGCTGGATTACATTTGTTGTGATAAAGTCTATGTTAAGGAGTCCTTCGTGCATATTTGTGTGTGGATTCTATTCACTAAATATAAAAGATTTTTGAATCCTAATGCTCCTCTAAAATGAGCTTTTTGTCCTGTCTTGTTTATCTAGGACTGATGCAATATTCTACTAATCATTGTTTGGGTGAAAGGACAGTGTAACTGGATGTTCCTGAAGTTGCAAATGTCTTGCACTGTTTCAATACTACAGTATCCAGATGATGATTCATTAGTTAGCGAGTCAAAATATAGAATTTTCTTTCTAAAGATGTAAATGAAATCAAAGAATGTAAAAAATCCTTTGCGGTGTTTATTGAACCTTCCTTATGCTAAAGGTCCAAAGTATTCCATTACTTTAAGAAAGGGTCACAACGTAAAAGGTGAACTTCATATTGTTTTGCTAGTCGGCTGCTTCTGTTCTTGGTTATGTTGAAATAATTTATGAAAGAAGGAATAACACCATGAGGACAAAATGTTTAGTCTAAACTCCATGTTTGCACTTGGGAGCAGCAGCTTGCTTTTCATGCATGATACTGTAACACATTCTTTAAAAAAAAAAAAAAAGATGAAAAAAAAGCTACAGAATAATTTGTGCTGGTTAATAATAAATGTGTGTCTTTAAATTTAGTGCTTCCAAGCTGTATAAAAATAAGTAATCCTAACCAAGGACCAATTTTAAACTATTTTGTCACTTATTTTATATGGTTTGTTCAAAACCAGACATGGAATTTGCTTAAGGCGCTGTGCATTGTTTAATATTTCCTGTAAGTACAGCTGTATATTCAGATTGTGACTATAAAATTTAAATGGGGGGGAAGGGAGAAACATGTAGAATACTAGGACTAGCACATTTGTCACTAGTGAAGTTACAACACAAAACACTGATACTCCAGTGTTTCCTAGTGTTATGACTGAAAGTATGTACAGACTTTTGCAACTGTTAACTGTTCATTTTAACCTTGAATGTTTCTGGAGGCCTCTTTGGGTTTTGCGTAAACATAACCTGTTCATAAGCACTAGTACTTGCAAAGTATCTGTTTGCTTCTAGATGCTGTAATGGAAGTGCCAGTTGACAGTTAACTGGAAAACCCTCTTAACTTAAAATTTTCAAAGGTGAACTCCATTGTGGGCACAAAGTACAAGAAGATCATAGACTCAGTATTTGAAAGCAATGATTTTGATGGCGCACTGGCAGGTGGTGTTTGAAACTTGGTTTGGTTGTCTTGCAGTCTAGAACTAAATCTTTGCATCTTTGGAGAACTTGTTGCAGCAGAGACCAAACTTGAATTGCTAATATAAACAGTTTGTAAGACAGAATAATGTAGGTTTTAGAAGTTGGAAGGCACCAGTATTTCAGTGCTTTGCAAAGAGTCTGTACTTCTAAAATCACAAATGGTGTACTCATAAATGACAATAAAATGTTCAACTTTTCTAGATACGCTGTCTGTGGTGTGTTTTGCACTTTGGAGCAAACTTTCCAAAATTATTCCTTAGGAGCTGTTATCTCACCAGAAGGATGCTTCGGTTTTGTGTCTGCTCATTGCATGTGAAGATCTCACTATTCTGTGCTTAAATATTGATGATCTTGCAGCGTACCCTATATGAGTTGGCATTCAGGTCACCTTCCAGTTCTCATTGCCACATCTGGATCTCAGTCTGAGAACTATGGTGGCTGGATTTCTCTGATGCTTAATCCGAAGTGTCAACTCTGCTCAGTACTGGTGCCTCTTCTTCCCTCCCCAGACTGCTTCGGGGGTTTTCACTGACCGCAGCAATAGGGGCTTGGCTTGGAAATTCAAGTTGTCTCCCTTTCCCTCCCTCATTGCAGGCATGCATCAGCTTTCTTGTATTTTTTTTTTTTTCCTTCTTCCCATTGTTGTATTGCGGTACGTTAGACAGTTGCATTGACCTCTCCCAAACTCAAATTTGAAATATGCTTGCCCAAACGCACAGGTTCTGAGCTGGGTCTGTCAGAAATAATTCTCAGAAGAGCCTCGTGTCTACATGTTAAATTCCCACACTCTGACAAAATTATTGTTAAAATTTTGGATCCTGAAGCTGTAAGTTCTTTAAATAAATTAATTCTTTAAAAGTTGTACTGTGGTGGTGGTTTTGCTTGGAAGCCCTTCTTTTTGTCGCTCAGAGCAGGCTTAAAAATCAACCACTTTAAAAAATACGTTTTAGACAAAATTAGTTCCAAGTAAGGTAGGATTAGCTGTGAAATATTACGACACATTCAGCTTCTACAAACCCAACGTTGAGCTCTGTCACCCGGTTCCCCCCTCCCGCCGCCATCCCTCTCCCTCAGCGCGCACTTGCCCCTTTAAGCCGAGCTTCCTCCCGCCCGCCCGGGCGGGTCCCGGCCCTGCACCGCGCATGCGCCGCTCCTCCGCGGCGCGCCGCCGCGGGAGGCGCTGGCACCGCCCCTTCCGCCCATTCATCGCTGTGGACGGCGGCCGCTTCCTGGCGCCAGAGGCGCGGCGCGGCCTGCTCGAAGGAGGCCTCGCACCGCCCGCGCCTCGGGGCCCTCCCGCCCAGGGGCTCTCCTCTCCCCGCGGGGCGGCCGCCGTTCCCTGCTCGAGGCCGCCCGGCCGCAGCGCCGGCCTCCCGCCGCCATGAAGCTCGTCAGGTGAGCGGATGGAGGCGGATTGCCGGCGAGCGGCCGCCGCGGCGGCAGGGAGGCCCGCACGCTCAACGGCTGCCGCCCGCGCTCTCAACGGCCGCCCCGTGGGCCCCTTCCCCCATCCCCGGCCGTTGGGGCGGGCGGCAGCGGCCGCTTGCGGACACCCGGACCGCGGATGGCGGCGGCGGCGGGTCGTCGGCCCTGCAGGGCCGGGGCGGGCCGAGCCGGGGCGGGCCGCAGGGTCAGCCGGCGGTGCGAGGCCCTGCTTTCCTATACCGCTGTCTCAGCCCTGGTCTGGCGGGCTGGCACAGCCGTGCGGGAAGGGGCTGGGGGCTGTTGGAGCGGGGCCTGCGCAGGTTTTCGGTAAAACCGGCCTTTCCGGGGAAAAAAAGGCACCCACATTTGGTTAGAGTTATCTTCCTGAGGTATTAACAAACCACGACACTCCGAAACGTTTCCTTCTTTGTGCGATAATGGCTGTTTGGTCTGGAAGTAGGATGCTGGATTCAACAGTGTGTCAGTCAAGTGTCCCAGCTCCCGGTGGTTAGGTGGGACGTGGGGTTTCTTCGGGTTTTTATATCTCGGTGTTGTGTCATGCTTTACAAAACGTCTCCAGCAGAATCCGTGACCTCTGGGAACGCGGTCGTTGGAAGCTCAGGATGTGTGAATCGTCGGTGCATGTTGTTTTTCTGTATTAGGATGTTAAATATCTAAGGCTTTGTGCGGGAGTGAACGAAATTTTTTTTTAACTTCTAGGTTTCTAATGAAGCTGAGCCATGAGACTGTGACCATTGAACTGAAGAATGGGACACAGGTGCATGGAACTATCACAGGTATGGTAGGATGGGAGAGTACAGCAAAGTGTTGCCCGTTACCTTTCTGCTAACGATTGGCAACTGTGGTTTGGACTGAGCTTTTTTGTTTCGTACTCCCTCTTGTGGGGACCTTCTCTGTAAGACGTGGGAGATGCTCTTTTTTAATTCACATCTTTATGTGCAAGCTTAAGGTGCGTTTGTTACAGAAGAGGCTGGACATTTACAGAAGTTCCTGGGAGGCAGGAGGCTGTAGTCCTGGGAGCCTCTGAGCCCGACTGCAGGCTTTGCTTACAAACAGGCTTGAGGGTGAAGGAAGTAAACTTTTCCAGACTGTTGGCAAAGCTGGTGCAAACATGGTATTCTCTTACAATTTTAGCAGCAGGATAGTGTTGGTGAGGTAGTTTTACTACCATATCAAACTCGTAGTGGATATACAGCTAAATTTTTATAAAGTGTTTCAGTACACCTGACTTTCATTTGTGAAATTGTAATAAGCTATGGTCACATAAAAAGCTTACAGCTGAAGCGCCGGGAGAGGGGACTTTTTTAATGGTAGTACAGTTAAATGGCAAATGTTAAGTGTTGATAAGGTCTTAAATGAGTTAAACTTTGTGCGTAGGCAATTTTAATTTAAAAATTAATTATTTCTGTTGAGGGTGGTTTTGCTCCGGTTAAGGTGAACTTCTCTGGGAATGCATCTTTACATGTACTTGCACAGATAGCTTGATACAGGGCAGAAAGGAATCCTGGTGTTAAGAATCCGGTCCCCTCCTGTTGCCAGAGGTCTATCTTAGATTATAAGTTTGTGGGTGTTACAGTCTCACAGGTGCTTCTTTGTACCACTGAACTGATAGTTGCAGGAAAGGCCTCGATGGTTCGTTATACTGTTCTCATATGTATTGAAAAACATGTGGACTATTTTGTTTGCTTTGATATTATTAGTGAGGGATGTTGGTCTGAGAACATTCATGTTGGCATTACTTTAGAGACGATCAGCTATGTAGATGGGGCACCATATTTAATGACGCAAACCCTTAGGGTTAAGTTGATGAACGTGCTTGATCTCCTTTCCTTCACTCACCCCAGGCTACTTTTAGAAGGTATGGTTCTGCTCAGACACTGTTAAAAAAAATAAAATTCAAACTTGGCAGAGTTGTGTTCCAGGGGATTGCTGAGGTGCTTTTTTGGCCAGTAGCAATCTGCTGAGATTTGGCAGTTAAAAACTGGCATTGTTTTGCAGCTGGATCCATCAGCTTTGATTAGACCTGAATGCACCACCCTGGTATCTGATTGCAGCATGCTCTGTTGAACACAGCTAGGTAGGAAGCAAACAAACTGCTTGTCTTCTGACCTCGGTGCTCCTGGGGCTTAATTGTTGAGCAAGTCTCTCTCATTTTCTGCTAAGAATCTGTAAAAACTTTGAATGCAATCCATATTTCTACAATTACAATCTTCCCTTTACACTGCTGCATGAACTATGGTCATAATTGCTGTGCCATCTGCAAATTGTGCAATCTCCTCTTCCTCCCGGTGTGTCCGTTGGCCAGAGCAGGCTTGCTGAAGGAGGTGGGTGTCATGTAATGCATTACAGAAACTAAGGGGGCAGGTCAGGTGGAGTGCAGGTGTCAGGGAGCCCTGTAAGATCTAGAAATAAGGGGAGAGGACAGAAAAATATATGGAACAAGCGCAGCACCATTGGTTCTTCCGGTTCTGGTCTACTTGCTTACATTATTTAGATATTTACAGTAAGACATCTTATAGTTTGTCTTTCCGTGTTTATGACACAAGACTGTAATTGTTTGTACAGAAGTTTGAATACACAAAAGATTTTGCTCATGTGGATGCCCTGTCACTGAATTAGCAGGTGTTTGTAAACTATGATTTCCATCTTTTGCCTAAATTTTTGATCTGAAAAAGTTACTCTCATTTTGATCTTCATAGTTTGAGCTGAAATCCCATGCAAGACTTGTGATCTGCAAAATAAAAACTAATATCGGGTGGTTTTTAATGCTTTTCAGGGCTGTTATTCAATACATGCATTCAACTGAGACTTTATCCTCGTCTCGGAGTATGCTTAGCACTGTGTAGTGGGTGCAGTACTGACTGCATGCAGTTCTTACATACTGGCTGTTTACGGAGTTTGTAACTGCTGTGATTGTTCCTTGCAGTAGTGTATCTTACGTACTTTGATAGAAGGTATCACACTAGTACTAGATGTGTTTTATCAGAAAATAAATGCCTCTTTGGCAGTTGGACTTTTTCTAAAGCTTACAGAAAGAGGAAATGGTCGGGTTATTTTTCCTCCTCAAAGGTTTGTTTTGCATTTTAACAGAGTCAGAAGACTAGTATTGAACTTCCATAATAAGCAGCAGTTCATTTGTTATCAAAGGAATTGTTTTAACCATTTACACAATTGCTACGAAGGCCGCAATTGATAAATTAGCGAGCATAATTTAAGAGAGAAAAAGACATGTTGTTTCCTTCAGTTAGAGGCTTAATTAAGGAATGGCAGAAACAGGTGTTAAGGAACAGGATAAATCTCGAAGCATGTGCACACTTAAAAATAACCAACAAGGGACCATTTTGTAGGCGTTCATCCCTGAAATTAGACTTGTGTTGTTTCAGGAGTGGATGTCAGTATGAATACACATCTCAAAGCAGTGAAAATGACGCTGAAGAACAGAGAGCCTGTACAGCTGGAGACGCTGAGTATTCGAGGGAATAACATCCGATACTTCATTCTGCCAGACAGTTTGCCTCTGGATACTTTGCTAGTGGATGTGGAACCAAAAGTCAAATCCAAGAAGAGAGAAGCAGGTTAGTTTGTGCTTTCCCGGTCTATGTTTTTCTGCCTTTGTATGCATTTTACTGCTCTGAATCTGAAGACGTCTGATTTGAGTGTCTTAATATCTGCATTTGGCAGCTAATTCTTTCGTCTTTGAGGATTTGATACTGAACTGGCTAAGTCTGCCTTGTCCACATTCTTAGCATCTGTAGAGCTTTCTTTCATGTAAAATTATGTGTATGGTTTTTCATGCATCTGTTTTTAAAAATGTAAATGTTTTTCAGCTGGAGTAAATCTTAACCTCTGACAGTCTGTCCTAACACCAAAGAGATTTACATTTCCTCTTCTCTGAACGTCTGCTGTTTCCCCAGTTTGTATGGGGAACTTCACGTAGCCTAATGAGAAAGTACAGAATCAGCCTCTTGAATAGTGCTGAATGCTTCACTCACTTCACTGTGGATTAAAAAAAATCTGTCAGAGAACTGAATTAGGGAGACTTGAGAATCTGAGGAATTCTAGGCTGTATTCCGATGAGCAGCTCTCTAGCTTTAGCTCCCAGTAGTGTTCTACTCTGCACTCTTCCTGGAACTTTTTTTTCAAAAGGCTGTTGAAGAAAAACCTTTTCCTTAGAAGCCTAACAGTATAGAGAGTAATTCAGTTTTAATCCAAACTACTGAAGACTAATATCCAGTAAACCCCAGAAAAATCTGTAGGCTGTCTTCAAGCAGTAGGTATTTTGCCCAACAGCTAACCTGTGTGTTTTTAAAACAGTCAGTTTTAAGTGAAAGCTAATCGTGCTCTAAAATGTTACGAATTGGTGTCCTTACCGTACTGAAATGGTGTAAGGAACCCTCAGGTGTGTGCATCGCAAAGTGCAAGTGTTACGGCTGCTGTCTTTGTAGAGAATAAGGATAAAGTGCCTGAAAGTGTTTGGATCCTCTCACGTCCATTAAAAATAATCTGACCACATGGAGAAATTGGAGTATGGTTGGATGACTTTTTTTTTTTTTAACCTCACGATGTTATGTGAACCAGAACACCACCGTTTCTTTTTAACTCTGAAGAAAGAAAAGGAGCTGTGATAGCGCTATTGACCTCGGTTTAATACTCCTTGCATCTTCACTGTACCGAAGCACTCACAGACTGAAGCTGCATTGTGCTGCACTTCACCTTAATCTGTAAATGCCCTTGGGCTTCAAAAGCTTGTAACTCATGGTCTGTCCTTGGCAAATGAAATTGTGAGCGGAAGGCAGGATGCTGGCCAAGAGATGTACGTGGCACGTGTGCCGTGGGTTGAGTGTGCTGGCGCTCCCGTGTGTTTTACAAAGAGTCAGTCTAT
>VFFE01006190.1:45362-102661 GCA_008921705.1 Burhinus oedicnemus
TTTTTTTTTTTTTTTTTTGAGCCCAGACCAATTTCTTCCCTGTTTTCAAAGCTTCCTGGGCAGCTTTAGCTGTGAAACTCCCGTTGATTAAGGAGTTTCAGCCAACTTCAAGGCAGATTTGCAGCCAAGTTATCACCTCCTGAAGTAAGGCTTTGTATAAGAGACAACACATTAATGACAGCAACTTGAAATGATACAGCTGATCCTTAAGTTAAATCAGCATAAGCATTTCGCTTTCTCAGTACGTTCCAAGTGAACTAACAAGGAACTGAACTAGTTTCTGACGCCTTCAGAGTGGTTCAATGGGGCAAGAAAGTAATAAATTAATACCATGTGGACCTACATCTCTCATTCTACCTTCATCCTTTTTACAAAACATAGGCTTTCTCACTGTTTCACTGCACTTCTAGTACCACTGTATTGGGGCAGCTCTCAGGTAAAAGCCTTATGCTAAAGAATATGTAAAGTAGAGCAGCAATAGAAAAGATTGCACACCAACAAAAAGCCTGACCTCCTGCTCTGCCCTGGATCCTGCTGGGTGGACAGGGCGCTAGCATGGACAACATCCATTTGGATGTAAAGCTTGCCACACTCCTCGTGAGAAGCAAGAAATATAAGCCACACTTACCTCCTCCATACATCTGACATAAGTATGGAAACCTCCACACATTTCCCAGCCCCACAGCATAGGAAATGCAGGCGAAAACAAACTGCAGGGGATTGTCCCATAGCGGACGGGATTTCTCCATTGTGTACTTGCAGGCAGAGGTTTCAGGAGAGCCTTCCTGCCTTCACTCCTTCAGGTACTCTGCCAGCCCTGCCTCAGACTCCACGCCAGCTTGGAGGGGAGGGAAAGGCGGAGGAGCTACGCTTGCCAATTCCTATCAAGCTTTTTAATTACTAATCTTATTAACAGGCACATACTGAAGTAGGAATGCTGGTAAATAGATTATAGACACACACAGAACTATGAAATTGGTACTTTGGGTGAATAGCTGCTTGGGTTTTGACCGGCATTTCTGGGAAGGATGTGAGCACAGGGATTTTTGTCGGCTCACACGCCGACTTGACACAAGGAGGAAATAACACTGGGGCTGCAGCTTGGTTTTGGAAATGGGAAACTCCTTCCCCACAGGACTCTCTTCCCTAGGAGTGGCATTTGTGCGTGTGTGGCGCCAGCTTGGATTTGACAGCACAGAGAAGGTGTTCCCACACTATTAGGACTGGGCTTAGTGGCTGTCAGAGCTGGCTTCTATTCCCAGTGTCCCTTGCCCTAAATGGGTCTTTAGGCATCCCATCACTTGCACCCTGGTGCTCAGCCCAACCAGCCCAGCACACTCCCCAGTTCCAACAGCGGCCTCAAAACGGTTCCTGTCAACCATGCAGGTTCCCAGCCTGCTGCATTCTTGAGTGCAACACTCAAGTTTGTCTCTTCAGGAATACTGCTCTCACTCCATGTGATCTGTGCGTGTGTGAGAGTGCAAAATAGCCCAGCCTCTTTTCACTTACCTTCATGCTCAAATCTCACTCCTGCAGATGAACTTTTCTGAGGGGTTGCTGCTTTAAAATACTTCTAAGCAGTAAGGACCAAATATTTACAAAGGCCACTGGGAAAAGGTGTCTGTGGCCCATTGTGGAGGCAGAAGGACGTGGGAGGCCTTTGGGTTGTCTGAAAGCACACCGAGATGCCAGGTCTGAACATGAACCCTGTGCGCTTGGGCCCCTGCCAAGGTACACTTTGAGCTCAACCACTGGAGACAGGTCTCCCAGTGAAGGAGGCTACCGGCAGCATCTGTAGCAATAAAAAGGGACTGAACAAGTCCAAGGACTCAGCTTGCTTCCTCTGTCTAAACGTGGGGTTTTTTTCATGCCAGGACTGGGCACCTTTCAAGTCTGTTTTACAAATAAGAGCCGCTCAGCTGCTGGCAGTCTCATTCCTCCAGTGCCAGCAACCTGCTCCCTGGCAGCGCAGTGTGTGCTGCTCCAGCATCCCATCAGGCACTGGCAGAGCTGATGCATCCAGCTGCGGGTATGGGTGAGAACCCCTACCACAGGGCCTGTGGACATGAGCCCAAACTGCAGAGTATGTCACGCAGAGTTGTTGAGACCAGCAGAACAACTCTGGTGGACTTGCTGACTAGCCACCTGTAGTAGCAAAGTCACAAAGTGGGACGCCACTTTTTTGCATGCTAGAGAAGGTGACTCCAAAAGGTTTATGCATCTCCTGTAAGCAAATCCATTCTTCACAGCATGCTTTAGCGCTGCTGGAAATGGAGGTTGTCATTGGACAACATCAGGGTTTGCCAAACCCTCTCAGAGTACAGTTTTGAGGGAGCTCGTGGCTCTTCTGCAATATCATTGCTGTTGCTGTCTCGCCCGCAGAGTTGCAACATGCCAGCTAGCCCTGGAAATAGGTCTCATGGGTAACCCTGAATTCTGCTGGAAGGAAAAATCCAAGACAATTTTAGGTCCATAAACTATTAAACTGAAGGACACACACTGAGAAACTACAGGTATGTTAACTGTCCCGCATCACAAAAACTTTTGCAAATTATTAAAAAGTTAAATGTCTGTCACTGCCTGTGGGATTTATTACAAATTATGCTTATAAATAACTTACATCATTTAATAACTCGCAGGCAGGACAGCCAGCCTTAAAAATAGCACATCACTAGCACTTGGGATGCTTCTGTGTGAACAGATTACTGCTACTGATGAGCATAATCAAGTTAAACATTTCCCTGGCTCTGCACCTCCTTCCCATCACATTTCAAACTAGTTTACTAATGGACTGGGGAGACTGTGCAGGCAAAGAGGTGTGGTGTCCTCAGCTTAGGTCAGGCCAGATCAGGAGGTTCAGATGCAATGAAATGAATCCTTGCCTCTCACAACCGTCAGTCTCAAACAGCTTGGATCACAAACTACTATGAGTTTTTAAAGGCAGTCATGCACATAGGCACTCAGCAAAGTGCTTGTCATCCAGTGGCTCCTTGAGAGACAGGCTTTAAATATACTGGAAGATATTTAAACAGATAACACTTAGGGATTCTTCCCATGGGACTTGTCATATACACCTCAGATAATCAATATGCTATTTCTGATGCCATTCAAGATTTCGTCTCCTTTGAACTTCCTTCTTTTGGGTTGGGCAAGGACTTGGGCTTTATCTTCAGGGACAAAGATAAGCCTCTAATAAACACATGCAAGAACTTCTTATCAGTTCACTGGTCATGTTAAAGGAAGATTAGAAGGAATTTTCCCCCCCCAGTACCTAACAAGTGTGAGAGTGTGGGGTTTGGGGGAAGTGGGTGAGAAAGGCTAGAGGTTCATCTCCACATCAGGCCAGGGACTGATGGGACAGCATGAGAACTGCCCTATGGTAAACCTAATCAGAAGCTAGTAAACAAGGCAGAGAATCCCATTTCTCAATGAAGCAAAACTGGAAGTACTTAGGTGAAGGCACCAACTGAAAATCCTGGGCTTATGTCTCTTGATGCCAGCACAGTAAGAAGCCAAGCATTTCTCCCAGATACTTAAAACACAAGCAAAAAAGAGAGTCTGGAGTCCTAGCAACAGGTTGGTGACCATGTTTCAAGGATGGGAGAGAAGCTTAACAGATCTATTGCCAAAAGAGATGGAAACAAAGGAGGAAGCATAACAAGCAGCAGTAGGAGAAGTCTGGTATAGACAAGCCCTAGATAATTCCATCGGGTAGCCTGGACTTTATTATGCTACATCCAACATTGAATCATAGAATCGTTTAGGTTGGAAAAGACCTTTAAGATCATCGAGTCCAACCGTTAACCTAACCCTGCCAAGTCCACCACTAAAACACGTCTCTCAGCACCACATCTACACGTCTTTGAAATCCCTCCAGGGGTGGTGACTCAACTGCTTCCCTGGACAGACTGTTCCAATGCTTGACAACGATTTCAGTGAAGGAATTTTTCCTTAAATAGCCAATCTAAACCTTCCCTGGCGCCACTTGGGGCCATTTCCTCTTGTCCTGTTGCTTGTTACTTGGGAGAGGAGATCAACACCCACCTTGCTACAGCCTCCTTTCAGGTAGTTGTAGAGAGCGATAAGGTCTGCCCTGAGCCTCCTTTTCTCCAGGCTAAACCACCCCACTTCCCTCACCTGCTCCTCATAAGACTTGTGCTTGAGACCCCTCACCAGCTTTGTTGCCCTTTTTTGGACACGCTCCAGCACCTCAATATCTTTCTTGTAGTGAGGGGCCCAAAACTGAACACAGTACTCAAGCTGCGGCCTCACCAGTGCTGAGTACAGGGGGACAATCACTTCCCTAGTCCTGCTGGACACACTATTCCTGATACAAGCCAGGATGCTATTGGCCTTCTTGGCCACCTGGGCACACTGCTGGCTCATATTCAGCCAGCTGTCAACCACCACCCCCAGATCCTTTTCCACCAGGGAGCTTTCCAGCCACTCTTCCCCAAGCCTGTAGCATTGCACGGGGTTGTTGTGACTCAAGTGCAGGACTATAACCCTAGATTTAAAATAAATCCCCTGGGCTTTCCTTGATGAGCCACATATGTGGGAGGGGTACAAACTGTCAGCAGGGGCCAGCTCTGGTGTTTAGTATCTGCTGTTCCTGGAGGCACTCCTTTCCAAATGGAAAGGTGCTGGCTGTTAGCATATTGGATGATTATCAAAGGGAAGTGATGGAAGAATCTCTACGGCCTCTCCAAATGTTTTGCGATGTTATCAAGGGAAGCAGATATACACCCAAGACAGTTGCAGCCCCCACATACAGTTTTTCTGTTTGAATTGCCTATTCACAGTTGCTACTCTAAGTCCCATGTTTCCTTACTTTAGGAGAAAGAAAGAATCCAGCTGGATTTCCACATCTTTGACAGCTCATAGGCCATGACACCTGTTGGATGATTGTTCTACATGTAATTGGAGATGACAGTTACTCCTCTGAGCAGTTATTAGGATTGCAATTATTCCTTTCAGCTCATCACTACTACTTGCTCCTTGGTTCCAAACTGTAGATGATGCCCTTGAGGTCTGTACCCTGAAGTCATATTCAGCCCCTTAGTCGGCCTTAAAACTGTTTTGCACTACCTCAGTCTCCAGAGATCAATAATATAAAGCATCTTTATGGAGGCCTTATACCCAAGAAAGCATGCCTGAAAAGAGTCCCTCTTTTTATTTTCCTTGCATTTCTTTAGCACCACAGCTCTACCCACCTTGTAACTGTGGGGTTTTTAGGGTACTCCCTCCATAAAGGTGTACTCAATGCAGTTCTGATTCACAGAATTGCACCTAATTCACCCAGACCTCAGAACCTGCTTGTGTAAAGCGAAAGAGCCACAAACTGGCACCTCACTAAAATCAAAAGGATACCTGGCCTATTTAGTCAGTTCTTCTGCCAGTTCATGCTTTCTCTCTGTCAAAGCTTGCCTGCAGTTTGGGGAGGTCTCCGGGCAGCTCTCTTGTTCACCAGCAGCTGTCAGTCGTGAGCTGCCACGTCAGAGAGTCCTGCACCAACCACTCAGCATCACCATCACTTAAAACGCTCCGAGACACTACATTAACAGATTCCTAAAAATAATAATGAAAAAATTATAAAAATCAAAGTCTCTAGATATTAAGAGTGCTGAAATAGAATAACATGTATCTACCCACCTTTATTTGAAGAAGAGTTGACTCCAAATATGCTGCCTAATGTTTCATGGTATGTCTGACAGGAGACTTTGATAAGAAGGGCAGATCTAGGTGTCGTCAGGGAGAATTCTGTAGGTGGCCAGAGCAGGGCAGGAATCCTGGGCCAATGCTTTACTGGGACATTGTCAAAATTAACAGTCATAGGGTAACTCCCATGGGCACATTCTCTGCTCAAAGCCAGTTAGAAACATTTACAATTACAGAAACGCAATTACGATAACAATTCTTACCTGCTCACATACAAGCTTATATTCAAATCACATTAAACAATTTTTAATGCATTTTAAAAGGCCTGGCCTCCTAGAACAGCTCAAACTTTTTAAGCTTGATCCATTCAGCCACGTGACACCCCAAGATGATTCATGTTTGTTTCCTGAGGCAGTAAGAATCATTTGACTGTGGTCTGACAACATTCAGTATCATGCAGAAGCCAAGAGCAGCCCTTGATAATGCCTGGAGGGGGAAATCAGACTGAGGAATCTTAAGAACTTTTTAGCTGAATTGAATTCTAAGTGCCTGGCAGATGACTGTGCGTTTCCTAAAAGCAAGGTATGCGGGAAATGCCCAAATTGCAGCTGTCCTTATGTTGGTCTTTCAAATAAAGAGAAGCACTTGCAGTTTAAGTGTGATATGTTAGTATTCATCTTGGGACATAACAAAAAAACAGGCTATCATTCACAAGAGAAAAACAGATTAAGGAGTACTTCATGAACAGTTAAAGAACATCAGGTAATATATTGTCTCATTAAGAAGGCAGCATGCAGCACTGCTGGCTCATTTATTAATGACCAACTGTTGAACTCAAGTCACCGTTACAGCACAGGGTTGGTTCTTAGCTGTCAGAGTCAATACTAGCGAAGCTGAGCTGCCTAGATTTCATTCCTGCAGAAAATATGCTTCAGTTTGCAAGCAAAAAACCCCACCTAGCTTGAAAGAGATTTGATTCCTGCAGATCAGCCTGTTAGAGAGAAATTTTCTTTTTAAACATTCCTTTCAGGCATAACTAGGGAACTAACAGCTGAAGTGGAAAAAATGGATGATATCTATTTGAACAGTATGATCAACTTCTGAAAAACAAAGGCTGGTAAAAGCAGTATTAGAATTTACACTTCAGAGAAAGAAGGGAAGTTTTAGAAACATCAGACACAATCAGGAGAGGTTCAGATGTCATCTTCATCTTCAAAATATTATATCTATCTCAAGAAAAAGATAATCACTACTGTATAATGCTCCAGGTTTTCTTTGACAGGTAACATCATCTTTGACAGATGATGGATGTTTTCTCAAGAGCTCCACACAAGAACTTTACCTTAGCCATTGTGCAACACAAACCAATGACAGCATCACACTGATCTCATACTCACTAAACTGGCAATCTGCAAGACAGGTAATCAAAGTCAGTGTTTCGATTTTGCACTGCACAGTTCTCTACAAGATTTGCCTTACTCATTTGAGTAGGTAACAAGGTCTGTAACCACGCTTGCCTACAGCCAACTTATTTCACTGAGATCTATCCATATTCTAAAGTTAAGAGTATACTTACTTGTTGAAGTGGTCTCTAAGCAGATAATGAAGGCCTGTCACAGAGACTACATTCTAGCTAAGTCAACAGTCAAAAGATTTATCAGAAAAAAGAAAAATAGCAGGTGTCATGAGATTCCCCACCTTTCTTCACCCTTTACCTGCCATTTTAGAAATAGTAATTGATCTCATTAAAATTAGTTTAATTACAAAGAAAAACACAATATTCACCCAGACAAGTACTCCTGTTGGTGTCAACATAACTACTCTGAGCAAGTACAGGCCAGAAAGCTCTTTGGTACATCCCTAATAAGAACTTAACATTTTAGTGACTGCACAAGGGACAAAATAATAACTTTCATTAATTTAACTGACACTGCATGAGGAGTACGTCACCCCATAAAGCCCTACTATTGTGCTACAGCAATAATATTGTGCTACAGACACAGGACTTTATCCCAAATCAACCCTGCTTAACCAGTGGGGGAAAAAAGGACAAGAAAAGAACTTATAGATGGCAAAGGTATGGCAGATTTGACTGGGGCATCACTGCTTGAGCAATTTTAACAGCTTTGTCCATTTGAGAATGAATGAGGAAAAATGATCCATTTCAGTTCAAGCAGCTCCCAAGATAAGCACTGTTAAACATCAGTTTCTGTAGCACACATACATCAGCCTTTTCCCAGCCCTGCCACTGGTACACTTTTTTTTACAGCTGTTTGATGTGTTGTGGCTTTGGGCATGAATCTGTAATTCACATGTTCACGTTTCTAGCGAGATTCTTTACTGATCTGCCACTCCTTTCTACAGATATTAAAAAAAGAGTTATACAAAACATTCCTGTAAAAAAACCCCAACAAACTCCGCTCCTTTCAAGATTAAGTGTTTGAAAACACAATGATTTTATTTGGAGTAAAATACAACATACATATGAACAGGGACAGATGAACAAGTAGAATGCACTATTAAGAGGCTTCCAGATAAATGCAAGGCAGAGGATTACAAGCAAAAGACTTGAGAGAAGTAAGCTGTTTTCTGGTGAGGTTATGATAAGAAAGGAGATGAAAACATCTAAAATAACTTATTTCCCAAGAAAGTTTCTCCATTAGCAACTTTCCTATGCTTTTTCAGATTATCATCTTAATATTAAGAATACTGGCAAAATCAGAATCTGTATTCTGATGTTCAAATTTATTTCAAATAAGTTCAAGTGCAAAAGTATAACTCCAATTAGTGGCTTTATTTGACAGTGTCGTGGTTTGGCCTCAGCTGGCAACAAAGGACCACGCAGCCGCTCAATCAACCCCCCGAGGGCGGTGGGGAAAATCGGAAGAAAGAGGCAAAACTCGTGGGTTGAGATAAAAACAGTTCAACACAACAGCAAACGAAAGAGGAGAACAACAACAGTGACGGAGGGATGCACACACAGGGTTACCGTACCGACGCTCACCGACCGGACCGCACAGCCCCAGCCCGCTCCCGAACCGCGCCTGCCTCCCCCTGCTCCCGGCCAGCTCCCCCTTATGGACTGGGCATGACGTCACCTGGTATGGAATACCTGTGTCCCGGGCCAGAAAATTAACCCTATCCCCGCCGGAACCAGGACAGACAAGGTCCAGCGCTTCGGCTATAAAGCATATTTATTTACCTCACTATCTAATGAACACCCTCTAGCAAAATGTTACTAACCACTTTTTGCTGAGGTATGAGAAGTCCAGTGTGACCTAACGTTACAGAATCAGTGTGTTTCCTTTTTTTCCTCCTAATTTTTACTTCCACTGATGCAATTTTCACATATAATGCCACTTCATGGCTACATTAACTATACAAAAGTAACAACTGGAGTTTCCACCTCAGAGACATCAAAAAAACTCTAATGCTTACTTTTTTTCCTTTTTTTCTTTTCTTAACAAAAATAAACTCCTTTCTTTGTAGAGAATGGTCTCAGTTCTTCTGTAAGTTCCTGTTTGCTATTTCTCAAGGAATGTCAATGGTTAACAATTAAAAACATGACTACAGAAACTAATACCTGTAAATTGTAGGTTTATAAGGAAGTAAGGTAGGAGTTTCAGCATCTTATTAGTATTAATAAAAAGATATTTTAAGCGCTAGAAGCAAAAAATATACCACTTAAAACAAAAATTATTGAAAAATAATACCAGTCTACACTTTCTTTCTATGGCAGCTTCCGATAGATCAGATGTTCTTGGTCTTTTAGTCCTCTGGCTCATACCTGAGGATTTAAAAAAAATAAAAAAATAAAAAAAATCATTAAAACAGAGTAGAAAATACCCAAGAGACATCTTGTCTCTAAAGAAAATATGAAACCCAAGTAATAAATTACTCCCACTAGTGATGCATTCCTGTCAATGACTTAGGGCACAGACAAATGTATATACTTTTTAGACTATTTTCTCCTTTTAAAATTGGCCAGTTTACCAAAGACTAGAATGAGGGAATGACCACGAACCTACCCAGAAATCCCAAAATACAGGCAGAAGTTTAAAGTTCCACCTCTGTCCTACAGTATAGGTCTAAGGCATCCAAGTTGCCAAAGCTCACTTGACATTTGCAGAATGAGTCTTCTACGCAATATAATGGCCAGGGTGCATCTTTCTTTACTCAACACAGGCCTGAACCTATTTACATACTGCGGATTTCTCATTCCCATAAACAAGTGTGGAAGAAATAAGATAATGCCAAAGCATCTGCTATGCCTCCCGCCTGCATTACTGTGTGTAGCACCTGGTGGCTTACCTACCACACCCATGAATATTTTGTATCCTCTCCATACTAAATTGTGTCATTACTTGCTACACAGTAGCTGCTGTTGCACACAGACTGATTTACCTAGCATCCATTAAAAGGATTGGCTTGTCAAACATCAGGGAATAACCTACTAGAAATTATTTTTAAGGGAAAATTTATAGTCTGTGTTAGAGACAGCTCCACATTTACAAAAACAAAATAGGAGCAGAATATGGATGCAGAACGAGGATCCTGTTTGGACAGACAGAACAGCACCACTTACTTGGAAAGTTTTTTACGTAGATCCTTTATCTGTTCATTCTTCTTAGTGAGAATCTCTTTCATGTTGCGATAGGCAGCTGTTTGCTGAAATTTCTTCTCCAATTCCTACATAATAATAACACCAACATATTATTTACATATTACGAAAACCAGGCTAATATGCTTTTTAAAAAAGATGACTTGCTTTTCCTCCTCAAGTTTCAGAATAGCAGTTTCTCTAACTTATTCAAATTTAGATGAAGATATCTAGTAGATTCAAATTATATTACTGGCAGAGACAGAGAAACACAGCTTTATTTTCTCATGAAATCAGGCTAAAAGTCTTCTGAAAACTGGGAATACGCTTTTCATTCAAAAATTTCTATGCAGGGAAATGGGCAATTTTTAAGTATTCATCTAGTTATAATCACGCAGTTAGTTGTGGTTTTGCTATTTTACATATAACACGTGTTTTTCCACTGAAATAACAAAAATACATTGGCACAAGCGTGACCCAGTAAACCCTGCATCCTATAGTGTATGCTTGTTAAATTACTAATCAGTTAAAATATGAGTAAGGATCTCATCTTTAGATTACAATAAACTGCTAACCTTTTCAGCTGTGGATAGCTGATCCTGAACCTTAAGCAAATCGTGTTTTGTTGTTACCAAGTTCTCTTCCAAGAATTTTTGGTTTGCAGTAGAGTCATTCAAAGTCTTCTCAAACTGGCATTTCAAAGCTGCCACTTTGTTCTCCAGTTCAGTGATATCCTGGTTTGCATTAGCCTTCAAAAGAAGAATGTTTAAAATATGTCAAATGCAAGAGAAGAAATATTTAAAATGTCAAGTGCAAAATTCCAGATACAGTGGGTACATCTTAATTTTTAATAATTATGTTCACACTGTTCCTGTAAAACCTAAATTAGAAGTGCTTTAACTAAAAAAAAATTAGTTGAAGCACTAACTAATTTATAACTTTAAGGAATTTGTTAATAAATGCATTTTAAAGATGGCTGGAATGTCTTCTATACCAAGTTGAGATTTCAAGTTCTTGTACTTCACTTCTTTAGGAATTAGGTGAAGCCACAGGATGAAGCATATCACAAGAATTTATTTAGCATACAGAAATAGTAAATGACAGTTTAAGATCCAAATGCCTACGCTATAATGTATTTCTAAAGCAGGTAAAATATCATGAGCATTTCAAAAGCTGTAAGTGTAATACAGGTAGGAAAGGATGAAAGTGTTAAGGCTCATATGATCAGTCAGGTATCAATACTGCACTGTTCTCAGATGCATTACAAAAAGAGCCTCCGCAGCTGCCTGTGAAGCAACTTTCCTGTTTCCTTGTGAGAAGAAACAACCCAAACTCTTCTGGACACAAGTTCTGGGTCATGAAACATTATATTCACGTTAACTGTTCTATGGACTTCCATTAAAAAAAAAATAAATCTCAGGTTTAAAAGGTCAAGTTCAAACTCTTAAAAGTATAGTAACTCAGGATGAGGCTGAACCAGTAGCACCTTAAAAAGAACAAAAATCTAAAACTAAGGAAGCCCTGCTCCTTTTTCTATGTGGAAGGTAAGATTTGAGCATAGGAAACCACTTGATAATACTATCTGTACAGAAGAAAAGCTTATTTTGTATTTTGAGACAGAGTCCAAGGCTGCAATGCTGACAAGCACTACATTCTATAGTGTTTCAGATCAGAACAGACAGTGGTCGTTTTTCTGAACTCTGACATACGTCAATTATGTAAAAATTCTAAATCCTTAAGTTAAACTGATCCAACAGAGCAGTTACTCACACACTTGGTGTGTGGAACCATATTAAACTATTTAAACAAAACAAAAAAAAAAAGGTGGAAATTTGCTGAGCTAAGAGTCGGTCTTTAAGAACCATTGTCATTTGTTAGTCGTGTGTTTATCCAAAGAGTCTGAAAACTACTGCTTTAATGAGCAACTGGGTTCATACGATTTTATTGATACCCATCCTATACAAATATGGAGTGAAACCAGATAAATTTTAGCATTTTCTCCAAACAACTAATACTTTATTACATAAAGTAGTACATTTCAGTCCTATATCTACTAGCTAGTTTCAACAACATATATATGCCTGTAAATAGAAAATGTAAGAGAGCAAATTAGGATATGAAAGCTGCAGAAACTCAGCAGCCCTGACATTGAGGCCAATTCATGTTTAACCAGAAAAGTAGATGAGATTTCGTTCCAATGTTTTAAAACTACGAACACCATTATCCAAGATTTAATAAACACCTTTAATATTTTAAACCTTTACTAATTTAAGGCTTAACAAAACAGATAAAATATTTGCCACGACTGAGAAATCAAGTTCCCTATTAAATAATATTCTTGAATACAGATTTTGAAAGTTACTAGATAAAATTACAACATATTAAGAAAGTACATACCATAAACCAGTTAGAAAGCAAAATAAAAAGAAATCAGGATTAAAATATGAAAATTAAAGTGGAAATGTTTTATGATAGTGATCTTCACTTCCAAATCTGTAAATACTGCAGGAATTTTAAAGAGCCAGTTTCTTGAAATAATGGGATTAAAGTGTTCTAATTTTGTTAAAAGTTTGAACTGAAATGTTTTAAATTTAAGAAACAATCACACATGAACAAACTTTAGAAAATGCTAATTTTTGACAAAATAAAGGTACAAACGTAAAAAAATACTAAAGTGACATGAACATGTTTATCTGTGTCAACCTGCATGACTTCTAGCTTCTTTTGTCTTTTTTCTGCAGCAGCAACTCACCATGTTTGCATCCTCATTTACAAAAAAGATTAAGAACTTCAAGTAGCAAAAATAAACAGTAAACCATTTTTGACAGTGTGCTGATACGGGTAGAGCTATATATAAATCAAATATTTGTAATCTGACCCATGATCATTGAAATTTGTAGCAAAAATTCAATTGATGTTTAAGAATATAGGACACTGGGCACTTATATGTAAGTATTTAAGTTTTTGAAGTCTGAAGTGAAAAGCAGCAAGTCTGGTTTGTCCATGTCAATATCAAATGTGACAAATGCTTGAAAGAATTAGTGTTTTATTGTTGCTATAAAAACCAGGTTAGATATAACTCTTTCATTAGTAAATGGGAAGAAACAAACAGAGATAAATTTGTATCTGTTAATACAAATATCACCCCTGAGAACATGAACTCTGGAATACTCCTTCCTGATAGTACCTGGAATAATACTGTCTAATAATAATTTATTATGGTCTTTGTGACACAAAATACATGTCATAAAATCAACTAATGTTCTGGATTATCTGCAGGAACATGACGATACTAACTTGAACTTTTTGTATTTGCTAGAAAGGAAACACACCATACAGACCAACTTTTTAGATGTACATGCAACAGTGGGGTGGTGGTGGGGGAAATCCCCATTACATTTACCTTTTGATCGCCTTGGAGCATCTGTAAATCCTTCAGTGACTTCTCTAGTTTGGACTTTTCATCTAGCGCAGCTGTAGCCTGTAGTACATTGGAAATGTAAAACCTCAGAAACATATTTTAAAGGAAAACATGAGAATAATAACCATGGCATTCTTATTTATATTATTTATATAATTATATAAATTTATATATTTATATGATATATTTCTATTATATTTTTTAATATGTAAACAGCATTAAGTATTCAAGATTACAGGGAATTTACCTGTGTTTCTATGGTCTTGAGTCTGAGCCTCAATTTTTCATTTTCTTCTTGGAGACAAGCAACTGTCTTTGGGTTAACGAAAAAGATAGAGTTTGTGAACACCCTTGTGCTATTTTGCATTTTCCAAATATTTCAGGTATGAAAATACACTTCATAGCTTAGGAAAGCAAACAAGTTTCTAAATGCTTATAAAAATGGTCTTCATAAGAAATCAGTAATCCATTTATTTATTGTTTTCTGCCTCAGTCAGCATGAAATTTAAATCTCCAATTCTACTGTAATATATAGGACCACTCAAATTTGGCACATGCTTTAGTAAACTGAGATTAGTGAGCTCAGGATCTTGTTAGTATCAAGATTCACGATAAAGAAAATTGCATGTTCAGAGATGCAAATCTCACTGCTGCTCATCATTTGTATTTTCAATCAACAGGCAAGTAAGAATTTACAGAATTTATTCATAGTTCCT
Source organism: Burhinus oedicnemus (assembly GCA_008921705.1). Taxonomy (NCBI): domain Eukaryota; kingdom Metazoa; phylum Chordata; class Aves; order Charadriiformes; family Burhinidae; genus Burhinus; species Burhinus oedicnemus. The sequence goes on from VFFE01006190.1 coordinate 59,758, forward strand.
GTTTAAAGAGAGACAAATACCAGGTTACTGCATATCATGTTCTGTGCCACAGGAAATAATCACGTTTTATCCGTTAGAGTAAATTCACGATATAAATTTTGAATTATTTTTGAGAACAAAAAAGACATCAGATGCACATATTCAACAAAAACTGTTGTGAAACATTTTGAAATTATTTTTGAAAGAGAACTACATTGATCAATAAGTAAAATACAAGTCTGAATTCTTGAATGCTTTAATTATCTTAATGGATAACAACAATTGGATTCAGACACTGTACTTGACCGATCATTTTTGTAATGCAGGATAGAAGACAGAAAACACAACTCCTTGCTAAATTTCTTGACTGCCCATAACTTAAAAGCGTATTGTAAGAAGTGTGACATTTTAAAAAGGTTCAGTTGAACTCATTTGAGTTCAATACCTAATAAAAACTATTGATAACATTAAATATTAGAATGTGTTTTGTAATTCTGAAAACCTTTAGCAAGCGTGAAATCAGATATTTTCAAAACCAGTAACTTCCAAATTCTTTAAGTGCCTGTTTCTTTAGGAGGGGTTTAAGCAACTGACAAAAGAAAAAAGACTGAAACATAATAGGACTGACTTCAAGTGATATAGAAAATGTCCAATAACCTAATCATTTTGGCCAGCTACATATTTTAACTTGTTTCTTTCTTGGAAAGCCAGCCAGCCGCATGGAACATACTGGTTTCTATTAATTTACCTCATTAAATGGAAAAATAATTAATTACAAAGGTCAAAATGTCTTTGCAAAAGGAAGGTCAATATTGTAATACACATTAGAGACCATAACCACAAAATAAATTTAAGATGCTTTACAATATTAATTAATTTATTAGCATTTTACTTTACATTCTGAGGTATATTACGTTGATGTCTATATAGCAACAGGCACATTATACAAATATTACTGTACAGCTATCCAGTTCAGCTGAATAAGCAGAATGGTCATTAACCACAACTACACAGACAGCTAAGTTCTTACCTTGTTTAGCAGCTCTGACCCACCTTCATTTAATGGAGCCAGTTTTGGTTTAATGAGATCTGCACTGGGCTAAAGAAACAATAAAGATTAAAAAATTAAATTATACAGATTTCTAGGAGGAAGAAAAGTATTCCTTTAGTCTGTAAAATGACTATTGACAGTCAATTCAGCTTTCTTTTGTAAAGCAAATGAAGGATTTTTTATTTCAAGTTCATTTTTTACAGGTACCTTGGCTCCTAAGTTATATACTTCACTTTCAGCTAAAGTTAAACAAAAACACTGCATAGAGATATACAATGATTGCAAACTTGAATTTATAGAAGACTACCAATGCAGCAGCAAGCAAAAGACAAAAACAGTAAGGAAAACACAAAAAAAGTAATTTCAGGGTCCTGCACTTTAGTCACAACAACCCCAGGTCACGCTACAGGCTTGGGGAGGAGTGGCTGGAAAGCTGCCTGGCACAAAAGGATCTGGGGGTCCTGGTGGACAGCCGGATGAACATAAGCCAGCAGTGCACCCAGGTAGCCAAGAAGGTCAATGGCATCTTGGCCCATATCAAGAATAGTGTGGCCAGCAGGAGTAGGAAAGTGATCATGCCCCTGTACTCAGCACTGGTGAGGCTGCAGCTTGAGTACTGTGTTCAGTTTTGGGCGCCACAGTATAGGAGGGACATAGAGGTGCTGGAGCATGTTCAGAGAAGGGCAACAAAGCTGGTGAGGAGTCTGGAGAACATGTCTTATGAGGAGCGGCTGAAGGAATTAGGATTGTTTAGTCTGGGAGAAGGCTGATGGGAGACCTTATCGCTCTCTACAACTACCTGAAAGGAGGTTGTAGTGAGATGGGAGCTGGCCTCTTCTCCCAAGTAACTAGCGATAGGACAAGAGGAAATGGGTCCAAGTTGCGCTGGAAGAGGTTTAGGCTGGACATTAGGAAAAAGTTTTTCACCAAAAGAGTTATCAAACATTGGAACAGGCTGCCCAGGGAGGTGGTTGAGTCACCATCCCTAGATGTGTTTAAAAGTCGTGTAGATACGGTGCTTAGAAATATGGTTTAGTGGCGGTCCTGGTAGAGTAGGGTCAATGCTTGGACTAGATGATCTTAAAGGTCTTTTCCAACCTAAATGATTCTATGATTCTATATCTGAACGATTGTAAGAGTAAAAAAATTATTTTAACACAGCACAAATTACATATAAAAAAGTATTCAAATATAACACATATTAACTAAATATACATTTATGCTACAAGCCAAGTAAGGTGCAACCATAATCATACAAGATAAGCTAGAGTCACATCTGTATTGAGGAATCTTCTCAGCTCTTGACTCCATGTTGGGACAAAGCCTTGAGACAAGTGACTGTCTCAGTCTTACCCCAGTTTCCAGGGGAAACGGAACCCAGGAGCAGATGCTCCAACACACCCCTGGTCTGGCTGACTTTGGATGAGGATTATGAGGCATGCCGTGGGTGTGCAGAATCTGCAATCTGGAAACAGCCAAGGCAATTCAGTATGAGCATTGGTGCCAAACTGCAAAATGCTAGTTTTTGGAGACTTTCAAAGATTGTTTAGAAAAAGGGTGGGCTTTTTTGTTTTGTTTTTCTCCCTTAAGCACAAAGAGTCAGTGCTAAGTATTTTAAAGATCTGTCTTAACTGCACATGACATTTGATTACACTCTGATTAAAATAAAACTCTACCTTCTTGTTTGAAGTTGTAAATTCTGACTTCTCAAACTCAGCAACCTGTTCCAACAATTCTCTTAAAAATAAAAATAAAGGGAGGCATTCATTTACTGAAAGAGCTATGGTATGAAAAACATTTTACCAGGCTGATGCTATGCTCTTTATTGCATGTAAAATTCTCATTAGAAGTACAGAATGAAGTCCTACACAAATACAATAAATGCAACAGATCATATCACACAATGCTATGGTATATGCATCAGAATTGTAAGATTTACCATTCTTGATTAAAATATAATCTACTCAGATAACGAAGGCTTTTTAATTAATCAGTTAAGAGCAGATGATAGGATTTGATTCAAGTAAGAATATTACCAAGAAAAACATCTTCATAACAAATTTGAAATTATTGTACTTTCTAGACAGAAGACTTGAAACCGACCTATCATTGATACTATAGTAAAAGCATAGGTTTTTACAGTTAGGAAAATAATGCAAATAGTCAACACTTAAGTTTTCTTATTATTGAAAGGTATTCTGTATAGTCTAATATATGTTACCGATTCTCCAATTCGGAGACGTCTGTCTGTAACTTAAGGTACCATTTCTCTGCCTGCGAAAAGAGCTGCCGCAGAAGTAAAACATTGGTGTAAGTTGTATTTATGAGCTCTGACTCCACTTCACTGTGTACAACAGTCCGCAGTCCATCCAGCATGTCTATCACCTCATCAACTGTGAAGGTCTCCTCAACAAGTCTAAACAGAGCAGCCAAGATGAGACATGTAGATAAAGGTAACAATTTTGCATTATTATGAGATCTTACCACTCAGGTATCACTCTTACATAATGCAATGTCCTTCTGAAAACATCCACTGTAAGTAGTTATTAGATGACCATGGCACTATGAATTGGTTCTTGTATTTAAGTTTTCTCTTGGAAATATTACAATCACAAATATTACTGCCACTACAGTCTTACTTCAAATTTAGACATCAAAGGCAAGACATAAAGCAATGTCATGCTGTCAATATCTATGTTAATTCCTAAGAATGTGAACAACTTAGTTTTAAAAGGACTTGACTTGTAACATTTGCAAAATTATTGGGTCTTTCTTCCTCACTAAGAACATAGAAAAGTAGTCAGAGAAAAGTCACCCCATAAAGCATTTAAACTTGCAATTGTTGCTAGCATATTTTTCTTTATTCTTGCTCAGAACCACACCCCCACCCTGGTACCTGCTGTCCTTAAGGTCCTGAAAACAAGAATCCACTGTTTTAAGACACAGGCCACGCTTGAAACGAGCAAAGCGCATGTAGTTGATCACTTCATTCTGGTGGTGCTCATTAAGGCCTAGCTCCGCCTGCAGATACCAATAGAAGCACAAAGATACACTGAATACAGAAAGACACACGAAGATACACTGAAATAAGTAAAAAAGAGCATAAATACTGCAAACGCTTGCCTTCTGATTAGTTTTTTCCACTTGCTTTCATAGGGTTATGTTGACTAGTAAGTTAAAAAACAATCATATTTTCATGTGTAACCCCTACACACCTCACGTAAGTGCTCCCCCTTTAAAAGCACCAGTGCTTCTAAGTAAGTCATCAAGTGATCAGTACCATCAGAAAAGACATACAAATTGAGAAACAATCAGAGGAAAAAGGCTACAAAGCATCAGAATAAGAAGGACTGTAGGGGAGAGGAAGCTCTTGGATAAATGTCTTTGTATTACACACATATGTGCGTAATCATAGAAATCAGTTAGGTTGGAAAAGACCTTTAAGATCATCAAGTCCAACCATTAACCTAACCCTGCCAAGTCCATCATTAAAACATGTCCCTCAGCACCACATCTACACGTCTTTGAAATCCCTCCAGGGACGGTGACTCTACCACTTCCACGGGCAGACTGTTCCAATGCTTGACAACCCCTTCAGTCAAGAAATTTTTCCTTAAATAGCCAATCTAAATCTCCCCTAGCACAACTTGAGGCTGTATCCTCTTGTCCTGTTGCTTGTTACTTGGGAGAAGAGACCAACACCCACCTTGCTACAACCTCCTTTCAGGTAGCTGTAGAGAGCGATAAGGTCTGCCCTGAGCCTCCTTTTCTCCAGGCTAAACCACCCCACTTCCCTCACCTGCTCCTCATAAGACTTGTGCTTGAGACCCCTCACCAGCTTTGTTGCCCTTTTTTGGACACGCTCCAGCGCCTCAGTGTCATTCTTGTAGTGAGGGGCCCAAAACTGAACACAGTACTCGAAGTGTGGTATCACCAGTGCTGAGTACAGGGGGACAATCACTTCCCTAGTCCTGCTGGACACACTATTCCTGATACAAGCCAGGATGCTATTGGCCTTCTTGGCCACCTGGGCACACTGCTGGCTCATATTCAGCCAGCTGTCAAACAAAGCCCCCAGCTTTCCAGCCACTCTTCCCCAAACCTTGTGACCCAAGTGCAGAACATGGAAATGTTCTAAATAATGTAGCTGAATGGTGTATCTTTTATAGGTGTACTAACAAAAATACACAGGAAAGTACATTATGTTTCTTTGTTAAGTTTATATGTAAAACCTTGAGACCTCCCATATAATCTTAAGTGAGAATCTGAATTTGTTTCTCAACAGCCTATTGCCCAGAAACAAATATTCCCGGGACAAATTAAGGAGGAAGTGTTTCTAGATCTGACTAACTAGCTCTTCTATGTATGCCTCTATTTCAAAAGAAGGAGTATTGCCATGGCCAATTGCATTAGAATAAGTCTTGCTTGTGCAGGTAGCACAAGTCACAAGGAGGCACAACAGGGTATGAATGGGAGTTTATAATCACAGTCCCTGGAGAGCTGAGATAATTAAAGGTGAAGTCCGTTTCATTTACTCCGATGTACTTAGCGTTGCTGGTGTTTGAGACAGCAAAGTAGCAACTCAGACGAAACAGTTAATCTGATTGCCTTGTCCTTATTAACCCAACTGCGCAGGATAGCTCCAGTGAAAACACAACACTGTGATACCTGGATGAACAACACTGAAAACTTGAGCATAGATCTCAACTGCCTGGAAATTAAAGGCAGTCTAGGAAGCAGCAACAGCAGTAAATAAAACAACTCCTCACAACGTAGTCACAAGTCTGATGTCTCCCACAAAGTCCCATATCTTGCAAATGATGGAACATATGAAAAGCTCAATATTCTATTTGCTGTTGCTGGGTTTGCTTTAGCTGAAAAGCCTCCATTCATTACAGATACAAAGGAAGACATATGCCAACACCAGTGCTGAAATCTCACAATCCAGACAGCAGCTGCAAAAGGACATTAAACTAATAAATAAATATAAAAGCACAGGCCAAAGCCACTCGTGATCTCCAAGCGTCAAGCAAACGGGGCATGGGATCCTGCAAAAACCCCAAGCCCCACTAGTCCCCGCCGAGTCCAACAGTGCTGGCATGGATGCCCAGGACGGGAGCAGCAGCAGCCCCTTCGAGCAGCCTCCGCACGACGAGGGGCCGCGTCTCCCCGGTAGGACCGGACCGGGCCGGGCCGGGCCGGGCCACCCCCCTGCCCAGCCTCCGGGCCGGGCGGCCAACGCGCAGAGCCTCCTCACGGCTACGCCACTGCTCGGCGGGGCTCTGCCCCGCACTGGGGAGCAAGGCCGGCCAAGCGGCGACACCACCCTCCGCCCTGAAGAGAGGACGGTCCGGAGGCGGCTCCGCTACTCACCATGGCGACCCCCGTCGGACGGCGGCGGGGCTCGGCGGCTGACTAGGGACTGGCGGTTGCCATAGAGAACGAAGCCTCGCGAGCGCCCTCGCTGCGCTCCGATTGGCGGCGGCTCTCTCACGTGACTCTCACCGCCCGCGCCCCCCCGCCCCGGCCGTTGCGCAATCACGTCCCCGGCGCCCCCTCTTCGGCAGGCGGCGGCGACCGTTTCCCAGGGCAACCGCCGCCGCTCCCCGTGAGCTCCCCCGTCTGCGCATGCGCAGCTGTGTCCGTGTCTCTCCTCGCCCCGTCGGCTCAGCGTCCTGTCAGGGCGGAGCGCGGCGAGGCGGGAGTTCGGGGTTCCTCGGTGGGGCTGTGGGATGCCGTCCTTCCCGCCCCTTCCCCGGGGCGGCCTGCAGCCCCAAGGCCTAGGGCAGGGCAGGGCTCCCGTCCCTCAGCTTGCGGCCGCGCCGGGCTGGGCCGGTTTCCCTGGGCTCTTCCTTCAGCCCGGTGGAAACGGGGGCGGGCGGAGGCGCGAGCCAGCAGGTGGGAAGCTGTGTGAGGGCTTTTTTTTTCAACATCTGGGTTTTGGGCCGGTTTTTTTTTTGTTTGTTTTTCTTGAAGCCGTCAGGAAATAAAAGAGGTGTTCAGCTTTTGGAATCCTTTGCTTTTCTTGCTGCTCAAAGACGACTGAGGGAGGGAGGGAGTCTCCTGGGGTCAGAAGTTCTGGCAGTTGGATGGAGGTGAGCAAAATGCATGGGAACCTCTTAAAATGATAATAAAAAGGTAAGTGGGTATGCATCGATGAGCTTTGTAATTGGTAAACCAGTTTTGTTTAAGAACCCTATTCTGCACTGAGGTTCTTGCATTCAGTGACACTGCACAGCGTGTTACAAATTTGATCTGATCTGGTTCCTATTGCTGCCGTAATCCCGCTGGAACTGAGTACCTCTCATGCCGTAGCCTAACACTCCGATACTGCGCTGGTGTAACAGAGCGAACACTCAGCTCACAGAATCACAGCACGGTTGAGGGTGGCACGGACCTCTGGGGTTCACCTGCTCCAACCCCCCTGCCCGAGCAGGTCCACCCAGAGCTGGTTGGCCAGGTCTGTGACCAGACAGCTTTTGAATATCTCCAAGGATGGAGACTCCACAACCTCTCTGGGCAACCTGTGCCAGTACTCGGTCACCCTCACAGTGAAAAAGTGTTTCCTGATGTTCAGAGGGAACCTCCTGTGTTGCAGGTGGTGCCCATCGCCTCTGGTCCTGTCATGGGGCACCACTGGAAAGAGCCTGGCTCCATCCTCTGGGCATCCTCCCTTCAGGTATTTATACACATTGATGAGATTCCCCTGAGCCTTCTCTTCTCCAGGCTAAACCATCCCAGCTCTCTCAGCCTTTCCTCATAGGAGAGATGCTCTGGTCCCTTCATCATCTTTGTGGCCCTTTGCTGGACTCCTTCCAGTAGCTCCATCTCTGTTTTGTACTGGGGAGCCCAGCACCGGACACAGTGCTCCAGGTGTGGCCTCACCAGTGTTCTGCTGGAGTCTTTTCTTAGGGAAGCCACAGCAAATTCTTGGCTCAGACAAGATTAATAGCTTTTAAATATGGATTAATAGCTCTCATATGACAGAACTTGCAATTGTTAAGGATCTTTGTTTATAATGTTCTGGTGTTGGACAGATGCATACATTATGGTTAGTGCTTAATAAAACCAAAACCTGGACACTCCTATGTTTAATTTGGTTTTGCTCCATAAAGCAAACAAACAAAACCAAAGCAGCAAACAGAAATCCCAGCAATAATTATATTTAAAAACAGATGGATGATACAAAAATTAAATAAAGGTGTTATTTTCCCAGCAAAATCAGCATGTATGTATGTGGACTCAAGTATAAACAGTTTATGCTGTTTGAAGCATTTTAAAAAACATTAAAGGATCAGTCTTAGTCATATCAGGGCTTTACAAATCAATTTTAATGGGCTTTATTTGTAGGTGATAATCTATTAACTCAAATTGTTTCAGTATCATTTCATGGCGGCCGTAAAAAAATACGACTTCTACATTTTTTTGATAAAGTTAGTAGAAATTAAATAGTATAGAATCTAGCCCATCTGTTTATAATGTGCCTATTGCCAACACTTGTTAGTTCCATATGCAACACACTAGATTTATCTGTGTTCTTTGCAGTTATTATAATGGCTTTGTCTGTAAAATAAACTGTGAAAATGAATACATTACTCCAGTGACATAATTATACTTTTAATCTTTTTCAATTTTATGATCAAGGAATTGCGATGCTGACAGATTACTCGCCCAAGGCTATGTAAGGTAATAGCCAGGGGGTTTCTCATGCTGTCAGCACAAAACAATCCCAGAACAAAGTGGGGAACCTTTACTTACACCCTTTGATCTGTCAATTGTCAACTGTGTCAGGTGGAACAAATTGCTCTGCTTCAGCTTGCTGCCCGTAAACCAGGAATGACTCTGTTCCATCAATACACAGGAGTGGTGTTGGTAAGCTCCCTGAATTTATAAAAATGCTTTGAGATGCCTGCGTCAAAAGCATTTTGTACGTGCAAGGCATCATACGGTTTGTCAGTAGTAAAATGCTACCCCTGAGGTTTCTGCATTTGTATATTATGGCTTTGATATAATCAGGAAGTTTGCCTGCTTTCTGCAGTGCAAAGGGATTCCTGTAAAAGACTCTAGTTTGGGGCTGAAATGGCAAGCTTATTTTGGCCATGCTGCTGTTACTGAAATGGATTTCCTTGTGTTTTTCTTGTAGTTGGTGGTTTCAGCTGTGCCCAGTGCATGGCCACCAAGGGCAGGGACAGTCCTTGTGGGCCTCCTGAGCATAGGGACTACCTCAGGGACAGCACCCCAAAGGCCTTCCTCTGAAGAGCAGCCATTCCTTTAGAAGAGCAGCAGACCTTCCTTTAGGAGAGCAATGGGGCTGGTGAAGGGTCTAGAGCACAAGTCATATAAGGAGCAGGTGAGGGAAGTGGGGTGGTTTAGCCTGGAAAAAAGGAGACTCAGGGCAGACCTTATCGCTCTCTACAACTACCTGAAAGGAGGTTGTAGTGAGGTGGGTGTTGATCTCCTCTCCCAAGTAACAAGCAACAGGACAAGAGGATACAGCCTCAAGTTGTGCTAGGGAGATTTAGATTGGCTATTTAAGGAAAAATTTCTTGACCAAAAGGGTTGTCAAGCATTGGAACAGTCTGCCCGTGGAAGTGGTTGAGTCGCCATCCCTGGAGGGATTTCAAAGACCTGTAGGTGTGGTGCTGAGGGACATGTTTTAGTGGTGGACTTGGCAGGGTTAGGTTAATGGTTGGACTTGATGATCTTAAAGGTCTTTTCCAACCTCAGCAATTCTATGATTCTATGAAGGATGCTGGGCGGAGGGGTGGCGGGCAGGGCTGCACATGGGGGGCCCTGTCACTCCTGTGTCACAGTGCTACCACTCAGCAATGCAGCAGTCACAGTGTCCCGGGGCAGGTTAAAGGGGACGTCCTCCTGTGTCCTGTGGCCAGCCTGCCTGGCAGGCAGCCCGAAGACATGTAAGAGGAAGTCCTTGAGGAGCTGGTGGAATTGCTTGGAGGGAGGGAAGACTGGAGGCTGGATGAGGCAGCTGGAGGTTCTTCACTGCAAGGCCAGCTCCTGGTGGGGTCGTGTTCAAAGCCAAAGATGGATGGCCATCATGCTTCAGCCCTCAGGACACCAGCTCCTCAGGAAATAAGAAGAACCACCAACCCCAGGGTCAAGTCCAAGGGAATACCTTCTGGAGGAGCACTGCAGAGCTCTCTGTCCTCATCCCCTGCAGAGGCAGGGGCAACAGGCATAAGAAACAGGACGCAGAGATGTTACAAGGGGTCCCAGTGCTTTGGAGCACCCATTGGTGTCCTGCCAGGCGCGGGAAGGATTCTTGCCCCCAAGGTCGATCGGACCAGGGGCACGCAGCTGCTCTCAGAAGCCCAGGTTGAGATGGCTCCAGGTTGAGGGAGAATAGAGCTTGGGCATCTCCTGGGAGGCATGAGCAGCCTGTGGGACGAGGAGGCAGGTCTTGCTCATGTGCTCAGGGAATAGCCGATTGCCAGAGCTGAGGTCAGGAAGGAATTTCCCCCCAGGGCAGATTGGCACTGGTCCCCGGGGGTTTTTTGCCTTCCTCTGCAGTGTTGAGCATGACCACTTGTCAGGGCTCCTCTGGTCCCTTTTGGCTAGGTTACTGTCTGCTACTCGTGCACCATGCCTTCTTTGTTCATCGGTTAGTTACCTGCTTTCCAGTTTCTGGCAAAGGGTAATATTTTATTAACCATAATAATCCTGCATCTGTCTCCTCAGACGACATAGGGGATTTGCAATGTTCTGTGGCTCTCACTTTCCTTTTCCAGGCTTCAAGTGATGTTTTTCCAAGCCAAAGCAAGGATTGCATCACCCTGCTCCTGGCTCCATGTGCGCACCGTGTTAATGCTGGTGAGCATCGGCTCTGAAACAGATTGAGAAGACAATAAAATCCTGTTAGCATTTGTAACCTGTGTGCTCTGTGTCCTTAGAAGTGGTTTTGGAGCTGAAAAAGCCCTGGCATTTCAGGCAAAGAACAGTCTCATCGTTATTTGACTAATTGGGAGGGAAGGGGAAGTGAAGGAGAAGGGAGGGGGAAAAGAGGGGGGAAGGGAAGGGAAAAGGCAATGGAGGGCAAAGGCAAGGGAAGGGGAGGGGGAAGGTGAAGGGGAAGGGGAGGGAAGGGAATGCACAATGATCTAGTCCCACTGCCTGACCAATTCATGGCTGACCAAATGTTAAAGCATGGTATTAAGGGCATTGTTCAAATTCCTTTTGAACACTGACAGGCTTGGGACGTCGTCCACCTCTCCAGGAAGCCTGTTCCAATGTTTGACCACCCTCTCATAATTACTTCCTAATTTCAAGTGTGAACTTCCCCTGATGTTGCTTTGAGCCATTCCCATGCGTCCTATCACTGGATACCAGGCAGAAGACATCAGTACCCCCCTCTCCACTTCCCCTCCTCAGGAACATTTAGAGAGCAATTAGGTTGCCCCTCAGCCTCTTTCTCTCCAAACTAGACAAACCTAAAGTCCTCAGCTGCTCCTCACAGGACATGCCTTCTGGTCCCTTCACCGGCTTTGTTGTCCTGCTCTGGACGCATTCAAGGATCTTCAAGTCCTTCTTAAATGGTGGGGCCCAGAACTGCACGCAGTACTCAAGGTGAGGCTGCACCAATGCTGAATGCAGCAGGATAATCACCTCTTTTGACGGGCTGGTGATGCTGGGTTTGATGCACCCCAGGATGTGCTTTGCCCTCTTGGCTGCTAGGGCACGCTGCTGACTCCTCTTGAGCCTGCTGTCGACCAGCAACCCGACACGTTTTTCTGCAGGGCTGCTCTCCAGCCACTCCTCTCCCAATTTATCCTTGTGCCCAGTGTTACTCCACCCCAGGTGCAGAATCCAGCATTTGGACTCATTAAATTTCATGCCATTAATCATTGCCCAATGCTCCAATCCATCTAGATCCTTCCGCAAGGCATCTTGTCCCTCAAGACAGTCATCAGCACCTCCCAGTTTGGTATCATCAGCAAACTTGCTAATGGCGCATTCAACTCCTGCATCCAGATCACTGATAAAAATATGAACAGGACTGGCTCTAGGACTGAGCCCGGAGGAGCACTGCTGGTGGCTTGTCTCCAGCCAGATGTAGTCCCATTCGCTGCAACTCTTTGAGCCCTGCCATTCGGCCACTTCTTCAGCCAGCACACTGCCTATCTGCTCATCTCACACTTGGACAACTTGTCCAGAAGCATGCTGTGAAGGACAGCGTCAAAAGTTTTACTAAAATCCAGAATAACTACATCCACCGCCTTCCCTTCATCCACTAGGCAGGAGAAATGCCAAAACTTACAAACTTACTGAAATGTCAAAAAATTTGAAAGGGAAATATAAAAAAAATCTGATATAAGAATCCACATTAGTAAATCTGTGATACACTTTCTCCTCATTCCTCCTGACTTCAATTTAACACAGTGAGGCAGAGACATAATACACAAGTTTTCTTTTAATATGATCATTAAGGATTTCAAAGTAAGAAGAGATTTTTAGCAGATACAGTTAAATCAGAGAACATGTCACAAATGACATGTTTGTGATCCTTTAAGGTGACTCACTGAGTTGCTGGATGCTGCTGGTGGCTCACGGGAAATCACAGTTTCTGCTGTCACACGTGTGACTTACCAGTACCGCGCCACCCATCCCTTCTGCAAAAGCACTGCTAATGTTGTGTGTGCTGACTTAACTCACTGGATGAAACCCATTAATCCTCCTTACTACAAATTAGGTTTGGCCCTGTAAAACATTTCAATAAATAAAGTTATGAAAACGTATGTTTAACTAGGGTGGTCTGGTGCAGCTTAAAATGGTGAAGCCTAAATACATTCTTTTGAGTGAATGAAGGCCTGGAACATTTGTGCAAAATTCATTTTGAAAAACTCACGGCTAAACTCTTCTTTGAGAATTTGAGAAAATGACAATGCATCGCGTCTAGAAAACCACATTCTAGCCCCCAAAAAACACCTAATCCCTCTAAACTAAATTTAGTAATTCACAGATGTCAGCATGATTAAAAAGGTCAAATATGTCTTTCTTGAACAACCAAGCCAGAGAGAGAGAGAGACGGGGTGTTGCAGCCAAGGCAGCCCAGCTCCCCGCAGGAGCATCTCACCATGTGTCTGCTGTGGGGACCTTGTGTGACAGGGGGGAGGGAGTCAGACCCGTGTCGTTGTAGGTGGCTTCTGGTTGCCGGTACCTTGTTTTTGGGAGACCCGGTGTGTTACGTCTGGGATCGGATTCACAGGAGCGCCGCCCCTGTGCTTCCACCTGCAACTGGGTCACTTGGGGGGAAGTTATGAAAATGCGATGTACCCTGAAAAAAAAAAAGAAAAAGAAAAAAGAAACCAAACCAGGCAGGTCTTACACATCTCAAAATTTACAACTGAACTCACAAACGTTTCTGATCATTGTAGGGACTCTATACACCCGCTGGAAATGGGAATAAGCATGGAAAGCCCCAGGAAACCCTGTGGGTAGTCTGCATAAGCAAATAAGCTGGCTGAAATTGCATTATTGGTGGAACAAGAAATGCTGAAAAGATCCACAGAACCATGCTTTTGATTTGCAAAGTGTTTACGAGTGTCTAGGATGGGAATGACATTACACAGGGTCATCTTTTCTTTGCTCGAGGATATAAGGGACTACTCAATGGAGAGCAACTCTTGCTTGTCAGGAATAGCCCAGGTGCTTTATCGTGCTTCATTTTGGGGAAACAAGGAAGAGCTGAGGAGACTTGTCACATCCAGTCTTATGTTCCTAGGACTCACCGCAAGTGTTTTGATCTATAGAAAGTTCCTAGATAACATGGTTTGCTTGCATACGAGAGGCACTGGTCTCACCCAGCGCAAATATCCTCCTCATAGAGGTTGGTGAATCGTGGCCGTAGCCTCTCCGAAACAGAGCAGCTGAGGTGAGGGGTTGTTGAACCTGCAAAATAGCCTGCTCGGAGAGAAGCAGGTTAACGTTCTCCTTTTACTTGGGGAGGGGAAAATAAGTGTATTAAAAGACAGATCTAATGCAAGCACAGTGCAGGTTTTCACTGTGAAAAAAAGGAAACTTCTCGGTCAGCCTCAGCAGAGGGTGTAACCCCAAGTTTTGTTCTATTTCTGCAAAATCTTTCCAGCACCTGATCAGCACATCAAGCTGAGTGTGTCTCTGCCATTAGCGCATGCACTAAATGAGAAGCTAAAAAAATCATCCCCAAGCTGTGCTTTAAATTAAACAACCTGAAGTTAAAAAGAAAGCAAATAAATGCTGGTGGTTTTCATTTTCCCACTTATTTTAAACAAAAAACCCAAAAGTGTTACACTTGCAAGTTCTTTTGGCGAGCATGAAAGCAATATATTTGTAAGGGAAACAGAGATGCTTAGTTTTGTAATGATAGGAGCTGGAGGGAAATCACAAGTTATGTCACGATCCATGCTGATATCGCAAGAACTGACTGCACCATCTCCGTTTTGGTTAGGAATGAATTAACTGTGGACAGCACTGAGCGAAGACGCAGATAGCGAACCGGCTTGGGAGAAACTTGGCAAAAGGATTTGTAATGTTCACACGCTTCTCCTGCTTCTGTTCCCACTGTTGGGGGCAAAAATACCATTGTTGCCAGTGACACTCACTTAATAAATGGCATGTGGCAGAAAAATAACGAACAGGATGAGCAGCCGCCCATGTTCTGGCCTGGAGATTTATCTGCCCAGGGACTTTTAGGACAGTGGAACTGGCTGTGTGAAGCGGGTAGGTTAAGTTATACTTATTACTTTGCTTCTAGGGAGAATTAAGTTAAGTCTAATTAAAGTCACATAAATCCAGAATGTGAGGGCTCAGGTTCCCAGAGACACCAAAGGATGTGAAGACCCTTCGCGTCAGAGGCTTTGCCCACGGGTGTGCCTTTACCCTCCTGCAGTTAATGTCACTCTCCCAACCTTGAATCACCTTGCATTACACTGAGGGCCAAATTAGCTTGAATTAGGGGTACTTATCATGGCTGAGCTGGCAGGCAGCCATTTGCCAGGCCAGAGAAACTCCTGCCGGAGCCCAGAGGCTATGCCTGTGCTTTCACACCTATGCTTTCCTTAGCAGATGCCCCTGGGTTTAGCTGAGAGCTGCTCCCCCACCTCTGTTTCCCGAGCCAGGGGTCCAGGAGGCGGGAGAAGTCACTCGCCGTACAAGGTTATCATCGCATACAAACCTACGCCTGTTTCAGGAAGAGTTTCAGGATGACAACTAATTATTAAAGATAGGCAGAAACCTTAGCAGGGATTTCTGCAGTTGAGTGTGGAGCACCCTGGACTCCTTCCCCTTGGAAGGGGGTGCCACGCTGCCAACGCTGGAGCGTGGTGCCAAGTGACAGCTGAGCCCAACCCAAAACCTAGTCCGAATCATTGTCTTCTCCATAATGGGAACTGAGCCCGAACTGCAATGCAGAAATTTTCTGGAAGTGTGAGTGGAACGAGCATCGGTCACAGCTGAACACCATCCAGCATTTAAGCAAAACCCCACCAGCGCTCGGACTCCCTGCAGAGAGGGGAATTTAAATCACCGTAATTTGCATGCCACATTGCCAGGAAGAAGACATAAGATGTGCGAGTTCATATATTTATTAACTGCTTCTCACTGCCTTCCTCTTCAGAATCTTTCCTGCCACACTCTTCTGGATGGGTGTCACCTAAGATGTGCCACCAGCACGTCTGATTGCCAGCAGTCCTGCCCTGGGTCTCCCCAGTTTCTGTGGTGGGAACAGCTGGGCCTTTCCTCTTGAAGGTGGCGGTATTTTCATTTTGCTCCATTTTGCTGTTGCTTGCAAGGAATCTGGTGTTGTGGGGCATCACGCACACCCTGCGACCCCGGCCCTTGCTTGCTTGCAGCCTCGGTGGGCAGCCGTGGGGAGCTGTGCCTGTGGGCCAGCTTGGAGCGGGCAGGACTAGACCTGGCGCCTCATTCCTGTACCAACCTCCCCATGGGACACTGGTGGCTCTCCAGAGGGATCCAGTTCTTGTTCGGGGATTTCCCCCCCCACCCAGTGAAAGTGTTTTCCAGCAGGACACAGCCACGCTGGGAGCAGCCTCTAATTTGCCCAGTGCTGCATGATGCACGTGAGCAGAAAAATGATGGTATGAGAGGTCTTCCCTTTGCTATCGAAAGAGATTACCAGGAAAAAAACAAACAAACAAAGAAAAAATTAAAAAAGCGAAGATTACCATCTGTGTATGAGCCACCTAAACAATGCAAACCACAGAGAAAACAGCCTGTGACGGGTCTAATTAGGCTGGGGTCCGGGGAGCACACACCCACCTCAGCCTACAAAAAGCCCAAAGCTTAATTGTGGGTGCAAACAGCGAACACCGCGTGCGGCTGCTGGGTGCGACGGCCGGGCTGACCTGCCCTGCAGTGGACCCCCCCTCGGTGAGTCCCCTCCTCCGCTATTCATGTCTGTCTTTCCCATGTGCAGCCTCCGTGGAAAGGAAACCAAATTACCAATTGAGTTGTTTTTTTTTTTTTTAAAAAAAAAAAGCTCATTTGCCATTGAACTCACTCAGTTACAATGATCTTTTCGATTGCAATCTAAGGTAGGTATGACGGCTAACAGAAAATAATATTAAAAAGCCCCCCCGGGGATGCGCAGCTCTGCACCCTTCAGCAAATGCTGCAGTGATGTTTTGGAACCGGGTACCGGGGAGAAACCAGCAGCTCGCTGACTGCCACCGGCCACAGTCACCTCTGGGTTGTACGTGGCAGGTCTCATCCTCGATAGCCGAATTTTGCACGGTTGTGATGGGGACGAGGCTTTGCTGGTTCGAGGTTTCAACTCGCTGAGGAGTTTCTGAAGCAAGGCGTCGGAGCAGGGGGAGCGCGGCAGGTCTGGCATTGCTGCCTAGCTGGGAAGGATGAGTCACGCACTCAGCACAGCGATTCCTGAAACCGCATTTCCGCCCCTCCCCTCCAATAAGCAAAAAGGGATCAAATGAATTTTGATTAATAAGCAGCCCCTCTTCATCTCAAGGGACAGTCTGTTGCCTGTCAGCTTTCAGCGTGCTGCGAAGTTCACCGCAGAAAAAAATCAGGCGCTGGCTAGAACATCTGAAAGCTCATTGTATCTAACCCAACATTATTGTTATTATTAATATAACCTGTTAACAAGCGCAGCAACAGCAATAAAGCAAAACCCCCGCACCAGGCAGCCGCTGTGGTTAGCACGCTGCCTCCTCTGCGCTGCCGATGAGGTCCTGACGCTTTGCTTCTTGGATGGTAGGAACCTAGCTCAGATTTCGGCTCTCCTCGTGTTTGTAGTGATGTGTGTGAGCCTGCCCGTGACAAGGGGACCAGGGTGGGTGCACCCTCCCTGCCTGCACCTGGTGGGGTCGGTCATCCCTCCCGCACTGCTGCCTGGGCTGGAGCGAGACAGGGACAGGGATGGGGACAGGGATGGGGACAAGGAAAACCCCTTGTGGTGTTGTCGCTGCCAGAGTCTTTGCCATGTTGAACCACAGCTGGGAGAGGAGCATTTTGCAGTTGTTTCCACAGACCTACCCAACATCATTTGCGTATGCGGGGTTATGACCAGTCTTTATACTTACCAGTATTTATGTGTGGTAGATCTGATTTATAGGTATTTTACAGGCAGCTCCTTTCAGTCTGCTCGTATATTTTTACTGGTGTAAATTCTGCACCAAGCTGTAGCATTAGTATGCCTTGGCTATTTCCTTGGTTGTCTGCTTTGGAAAGAAATCAAATTAAAAAATACACATATTTTGAGTTTTCTGCATCAGAAGTTCAACTAGTATGCACAGGTTAAAGGTGGCATCATTAAAAGCCAAGTACGAAATTTATACCCATAGTTGAAACTCCAGGGACCCGTATAATGCTGGGTGTAGTTCTGTGTCTTGAAAGAAAACTTAAAAACTAAGAGCACATGTTTATGGCTGGTTTTATTTCTTCAATCTATTTTTAAACAAGTACTCTGTGGCTAGACTAATGTTCTTTTATTGCAACGATCTCATGATGCCAACCTTGCTCCGAAATAATTCAGATTCATTAAAGTTGCTTTATGAAGATAAAAACTGGAAGGATTAGCCTTCAATCTGATTAGCCCTCAATCTGTGCTTTCTGAAGAGCGTAGTTTCTAACTAGATGAAAACAAGTGCATTACACTTTTCTGACCAGATTCCAAAACCCTGCAAACACTAGCTGCAAGCGTTCGCTTCCGCACCGAGAGCGGGCGAAGGGATCAAAGACAGTTTGGGCCAGAGGTTACCACAAACACTGGGACGTGGCTGCAAACACACTCGCCGTCCCTAAAAGTAGCCGCTTACGGCCAACGGGCTTTGCTGACGAGCTTGCTAACGCAGCTGAGCCTAACGCAGGCTGGGGAGGCGAACGGCACGCTGCCCCAAATAACACCGTGGAAAGTGTTTTCAGTCAGGTGCGGTGAGAGGTTTGGCTCTGCGAGGCGACCTCTCGGTTGCGTGACCTGCTTCTGAAGGCGGCGATGTCTGGAGGAAAGGTCTGTGCTGACTGAAGGTCCACGGTAGCGCCGATGGGAGCCACCTCGCGTTGTCCCCTGGCTTCATCCCCAGGCACTGGCACAGGCGGGCTGGTGCAGAACATGTGCAATACTTAGGAGTGCGTGACTCGCGTCGAGCCCATCAGGCTCAGCTACCTGTTGTGGTGGCAGACTGACTCGAAAAGCAATCTGCAGCAGGAAAAAAACAATATTTTCTTGTTTACTGGGGCATAACGATCTGCTTTGCAGGCCAACAGCAACGAGCATCGTGCTTAAACTCACAGATCAGAAAGAGATATCACAGGCAGAGATTATCATTCGCTGCAGAGGATGCAAATATTTTAACGTTGCAGACTACTACTAAAGGCAGGTACTTTTCCTTGTTAGTTGCTAGACAATTTAAGAGACACGTTTCATTTATTCTCACAAATCTTGGAAGATATGGTGCTTTCAGATGACTTTCTTTTTTAATATGCACACTGGGGACTCTACATCTTATTAAGAATGAGATCGCAGTGACTCTTGTACATCAAAGGACTTAATCAGCACAGTGCCATAGAGAAGCCGAAGACCTAATGTAGGCTAAATGTAAATTTGTAAAATGGAAACATCTAAATAATTCAAACCAGCGACATCAATTTCTGTGTGGTTTGTTTGTCTCCTGGCCAGACTCATTTCAAAGGGTTGAGGTTTTTATTAAAAGAAGAAGAAGAAGAAGAAGAAAGAAAAGAATCACATTTGTACTTCAAAGCTGTTTTGAATCGGTTGTTTTCCCCTCCATCTTTCTTCTCCCTAGGTTACAGTGTCTTCTTCAAGCCTGAGGAAAGATCTGGCTGAAGATGGCAGTTGCAAGCGCAGTGAGTATACAGCTACGGTGCTATGGTATCTCCGTTCTTCTTTCCCCCCACTCTTTGCCTCCATCAGTCTTCTGCCGCTCGAGAGCCAACGGTGCCGTCCCACCATAGCAGTAATACAAAGCCGCCTTCCCCACCTCTTTCCAAGTTGGGGATTTTGCATTTTGTTATGTATTTGAAGCTGCCAAACCAACAGTGTTTTGAATGACCTGCCATTTTAATAATGCTGTCACCACCTGCCATTTTAATAATGGAGGTTGGCTGGAGGTTGTGAACTGCTCTTCTGTGGAGAGTTTGTTACTCAACAGGTCATTTTGATAAGTCTCTGCTGTGCCACATACTTCAAGCAGCCTGAAACGTGCTGTGTTTTGCTGGCAGCCTTTGCCCATTCCCATCTAAAATGGAACATATTGGGGAATCTTCAGCTGCATCTGGTGGAAAGGGGCAAATTTATGCTTTACTAAATGACCTCTCAGCACAAATTTACCTGACATCCCATTACAGGTCACCCAACCTGGCAAGACCAGCCTGGATTACTATAGGAATGACAGTGCGGTGCTGTCCCTATATGGCAACCTGGTGAATGGCACAGACTTCATGTGTGACAAAAGGCAGG
Organism: Burhinus oedicnemus; assembly: GCA_008921705.1. Classification (NCBI taxonomy): domain Eukaryota; kingdom Metazoa; phylum Chordata; class Aves; order Charadriiformes; family Burhinidae; genus Burhinus; species Burhinus oedicnemus. The sequence goes on from VFFE01006190.1 coordinate 79,740, forward strand.
TCAGGCAGTTTGCTCAAGCTTTCCTGCCAGTGTTTTTCTGGCTTATCTTCTCTGTGGGCACGGTGGGAAACACCTTGGTCGTGCTTGTCTATTGCAAATACCGCTTCAGGAGGAGCATGATGGATCGGTACCTGCTGCACCTGGCCATTGCAGACCTGCTCCTTCTCTTCACCCTCCCTTTCTGGGCCAAGGCTGCCTCCGACGGCTGGATCTTCAAGAACTTTATGTGCAAAGTCGTCAACAGCATGTATAAGATCAACTTCTACGGCTGCAGCTTGTTTCTAACCTGCATCAGCTTTGACAGGTACATCACTATTGTCCAGGCGACAAAAGCTAAAACGTCTAAGCGAAGGCGGCTCCTGCGCAGCAAACTCATGTGCTTGGCTGTCTGGCTGATGTCCGTGAGCCTGTGCATCCCAGAAATTGTGTACAGCCAAAGCACGCGGGTAGGTGACATAACAGTTTGCAAAATTACGTACCCGCCGAATGTCAGCATGATCTTCAGGGTTACTGTCCTGGGCTTGAAAGTCACTATTGGCTTCTTCCTCCCACTCCTTGTCATGGTTGTTTGTTACACCCTTATCATCAACACCCTCCTGCAAGCCAAAAGATCCCAAAAGCAGAAGTCCCTGAAGATCATCACCATGATCATCACCGCTTTCCTCCTCTCTCAGTTCCCATACAATGCTCTTCTGCTGGTCAAAGCCATCAACACCTACACCAGGGTGGTGTACAGCTGTCAGGCTGCAGACCGGCTGGACATCGGCCTGCAGGTCACCCAGAGCATCGCCTTCCTCCACAGCTGCCTCAACCCCTTCCTCTACGTCTTTGCCGGGGAGCGGTTCAGGATGGCGCTGGGCAGGGTGATGCAGAGCGGCGGCTGCTGCCGGAGCGGGGGCCAAGAGCAGTGCTCCTCCGCCTGCGACAGCCAGGAGCACAGCTCAAACTGGTCCTTTGCCATGCTGGGCAGGCGGCGGGTGAGGAGCTCGCTGACCCTCAGCACCCATTTGACATCCTCTGTTATGCCCCCTCCTTGCCAAGTCATCTTGTAAGTTAGACCCCCCTGTCCCTTCTGGAGGAGCACCAAACTCTTTGGAAATTGTCTGTATACTGTCTTTGGACTGTCTCAGAGGAGTGGGGAGGGCTAGGGGCTCCTCACGCGCCCCATCCTCGCCATGTGGGACCCAACCGGGGCTTGCTGGCTGAAAGGAAGGGAAACCTTTGGCACAGGGCAGCAAAACGGAGCCACACTTGTTGTAAGCAGAACTGGTAGAGGATAAAAGTTATTTTTGTGACCGCTGTAAATAGCCGGCCTGTCTGCAGCTCAGACCACAATGTGAAATAACAAGATTTGCAGGGAGGCGATAAGCATAGAGTCATAGAAGCATAGAATCATAGAAGCATAGAATCATAGAAACATAGAATCATAGAAGATAAGCCCAGCTACAGCAGCAACAGAGGCAGATGAAGCAAGATGAACCACCGTCCCATCCACAGGAATCAGCAGGAGGGGGTTCAGCCTTAGTTTGCTGTCCAGCTGGGATCTCCTATGGACGGGCTTGGGAGCCCTGCTCGCATCTACACCAGATCTCCTCCGCCGTGAAGGAGAGCAGCCATTAGCTCCTCCATGGGTTTACTGGAGCAGACAAATGCTGCTCTCTGCGCCCGTGCAGATGCAACTCTGTTTTGCTGCACGGGCGGTTCATGTTGCAAAGGAAAGCCGATCGTTTTGTGTCCATAAAGTGGTCATTATGGAATTAGATCTTATCTTTCTCCTGTGTTTTAGCTGTGTGATGTAAGGTGAAATTGGGTACAATTTATTTGCTACAGTTCCTGTTGTGAGACCGGCATTTTGTGCGGCCCCGTTGCATTGACAAATCGCACCTCGCAATAAAAATTCAAGGACATTAGAGACACTGAGTTGTCTGTCCTGGAGATATTTGCTGTACTGTGGTGCGTAGCCATCATAAAACAAACCCCAAAACCCAAACCCATGGTTCAACAGGCTGCCAGTTACGCGCTGGTATCTTTGCTAACGGTGAGAAAATATATTTAGCCTGAGGCCAGTAAGACAGAGAGTAATTAAGTGTCAAACCTAACATTAACGAAATTTGGATTGAGTTTTCAGGCTGGTGGAGGCAGCGGTTCCCAAAAGCAATGTGCTGTAATGCACCCTGCAACTTCTATAGGGCTTTTGGCGTGCCGGTGTTGGTGCCATAACGGTGCCTGAGGCCGCAGGGCACTGGGTGGCCGTTCCCCCTCGCTCGTCCCCTCCTGGGGACACAGCATCCCCTTGTCCTGCGTGACCGCAGCCTGCATCTCCCAGTCTTCAATCGCCAAGTTGTAGTGCTCAGGGGGCTTTCTTCTAAATAATCACGTTTAACCTGGTTTGCCTCCTGGTAATTATTTTTTGCAGGAGGGAAGTGTTTTCATTGTGCATTAATCATTAAAGCGTGTCGGTAAACACGAGCTTTCTGCAAGGTTTGGCGCTGCTTTTCTAGCTAATAGCGTATATCTAAGCAGACGGGGTTCTAGTTTCATATAAGTTTATGAGGCTATTTTTAAAATTTTTTTTACCTATTCCTGAGAGAAAAAAATGGTGAAAGATGTATGTATTTTTTTACTATATGTGTAAGAAGGCTTTGGGGGTTCTTTGTGATTAGTGTCGAGCTCGGTGCGAACGGAAGCTGAAATTCTGTTAAATAAAGGCGCAGCCACATACAGCGAGGGGATGAACTGGTGGTTTCTTGCCCACACGTCCTTCCCAGGTTTGGATCCCTACGCATAACCTGTTTCCAATGATGGGATTTACCGCTCCCGAAAAAGGCCAAAGGAAAACTTTGCTAACAGGCTTTGCTCTGCACGTCTAACACTCAGGGTGTGGAAGCCGCAGTTGAGGACCTCGCAGGCGCCGGAGCGAGTTTCGGCTCCGGAGGGGTTGGGTGGGGTGCAGTTTTGGGTTAGGGAGGGCAGGTTTCGGAGGGCGTGGGAGGAGGGAGCATGCTGGGGGCAGAGGCTTCCCTGCAGCAGCTGAGCCCCGCCACCCCTTCCCAGGGATGGGGGCGAGGGTGCTCCTACCCAGGGGGTCCTCCCAGCCCCAAAAGAGCCCTCGAGTCCTGCAAACAAACCAACAAAGAAGCGTGCAAACCTTAGCTGCCGCCGACCCGCCATCCTGCCTGGCGGCCTCGAGGTCCTCTTCCCTGCATGGTGTCCTGCCAGCCCTGGGGAACCTGAATTTTGGGGCCTTCTCAACGAAGGTAAAAGCTTCTCTGCTCTGCGAAATGTGGTGGGAAATTTTCATGCTCGGTCGGCAAGTGAAACTCTTGAGGGAGGTGAAGCGGTGATGAACTTTCAGCAGTTTGGGGCAGCAGGGTCATCCCCAGGTCAGGCACATCCCGCTCTGAGTCAGGCTTTGCCGCTTTGCCGGGGGGAGCTGGGGGACCAGATCCGTCCCCCCCCCTGCAGTGGGTTTTCCCTCGTGGGTTCTGTCCCACCGGGGCTGCCTGTGGTCTAGCAGCTGCTGGTGGCTTCCCAGCCTGCCGGCACCCCCCAAACTCATGGGGAAGCTGCCTCCCTGCCGCCCTTCCAGGTGCAGCCTCTTCCCTGGCTGCCAGCCACCACACAGCCAGGGACTTGGTCATGGAGGCGTCTCCTGCCATTGCCCCCTCCTCCATTCTGCCAGGGGCTTCTGTCTGCCAGCAGTGCAGGTCCTTGCAGCCAAGACCTCCCGGGGCTCCTATGCCCTGAGGTTTTAGCTGGATTTATCCCACCAAAATCCCTCTCGTGCCTCGCTGGGGTGTCCCCAGCCTTCAGCTGCTGCTGTCTCCCCGGAGGGCAGGTTTGCCCAAAGGCAAGGGGTATTGCCTCCCCTGCCCCACAGCCCCTTACGCCTCCCGTGGGACATGGGACACTGCCTGCACCTTACCCACAGCTCCATCAGGACAGTCACTGAGAAGTTCTGGGAGAGGCCTGAGGTCTTCCATGGCTCCCCTCTGCTCTCTTTAAGGCCATTTTTTCCCAGATGTTCCCAGTTTAGGGTTGCAGTCTCCTCTGCTGACCCTTTTCTTTGAAGGAGCAGCTCGGCTTGCCTCTGCCTGCCCCAAGCGTTGCATCGTCACCCTGAGACCCTTCAACTCCTAGTCCCCACCTCAGACTTCAGGAATCCAGAAGTGTGCCAGGACCCCACATTTCACCCTGGTGGGAACCTGGACAGACCTGCCCGCTGGCCTAACACCCCCAAACTATGCAAAAGCTGGGCACCACGCTGTAGCAGGGACGGACATGGCAGCAGCTTCAGGTTGTCATTGATTTGCTACAGTGCAGGGCTCAGAGGTAGCTGGGACTGCGGTGCAGGCAGTCACGTAGCATGGCGCCAGCCTGCTTGTGGTACAAGGAGAGGAAGTTGGGAGAGTCGATGAGAAACTTTCACTCTCTGCAAGCAAACCTGCCTAAATGATCATAGAGTCATAGAATTGTTTGGGTTGGAAGAGACCTTTAAGATCATTGAGTCCAACTGTTAACGTAGCACTGCCAAGTTACCCCTAAACCATGTCCCTCAGCACCACACCTACATGTCTTTGAAATACCTCCAGGGATGGCGACTCAACCACTTCCCTGGGCAGACTGTTCCACTGCTTGACAGCCCTTTCGGTCAAGAAATTTTTCCTTAAATATCAAATCTAAACCTCCTTTGGTGCAACTTGAGGCCATTTCCTCTTGTCCTGTTGCTCATTACTTGGGAGAAGAGACCAACACCCACCTCGCTACAACCTCCTTTCAGGTAGTTGTAGAGAGCGATAAGGTCTGCCCTGAGCCTCCTTTTCTCCAGGCTAAACCACCCCACTTCCCTCACCTGCTCCTCATAAGACTTGTGCTCTAGACCCCTCACCAGCTTTGTTGTCCTTTTTTGGACACGCTCCAGCACCTCAATGTCATTCTTGGAGTGAGGGGCCCAAAACTGAACACTGTACGATGCCTGCCTCTGCCTGAAACAGACGGGCTTTACAGAAGCACCTCTTCCAGAGAGCAGAAAAACAACAGACAAGTGTGAAAGAATGGCAATGGGTGCTGCAAGCATCACTGTAGTGATCGTAGATAAAGTAGTCTGGGTGTAGTTGTCCCAAAACGAAAACCATCGATCTGAGTTCGGTATGTACAAACCCACCATCTCCAAGTATGATCTGGATCAATTAGCCATCGTTTAACTGACCAGACACCTAGTTCCAGCACCTCGAGTGCTGCCTGTTTTATTCAAGCCTCCTTGGCCATTATGTGTTTTGAAAGCTTATATTTGGACTTCAGAGCATCCCTGTGACATTTCAAGGGCTAGCAGAGAGGATACCACTGTCTCACGGCAGCTTCACATGGTCCCCACAGCAGAGTGTTATTCTGGGTGTGCCAAGGCCAGTTCTTAAGGTGGGTTAAGACCCTACGTAAGGCAGCACTAGGGCTGGGACAGCCTTGCCCCTAGCACCAAAGAAAGGAGGAGACACTGTCCAGTATGGCTGAACATGGATTACTAGAGATGTACACAGAGGGTTTCAACAGCTACAGCCTCCCCTGCAGAGCTGTTGTACAGCAAGGTATGGTCGCTTACACGTGTATTGCAGGTCCCTTGTACTGCGGGCTAGGCTTCAGAGTGGGAGACTCTGCCCTAGCAAGAAGCCTCTGCATGTGGAGCTGGGGCTGGTGCTCCTGCTGGAGCATATGGATGGGAAGTGCTGCAGCCTCCACCCCAGCAGGAAACTCCTATGAAGAAACAGAAATAATCAATAAAAGAAGCGATGACTGGTCGTGACAGGGCCCTCCTGGTCACATTCACATGGCCCCAGCAGCTGAGATGAGCCTAGGTGTCTACCATGTGTCCCGGGGCTGGGACTACAGATGCAAACTCTGAGGCAGCAGGTGAAGAGTGCCCTGGCTCACACAGGGCTTCCTTCCCGCCCACAGCCATGCAATGTAACCCGGACGTACAGACCTGGCCAGGACCTGGGGAAAACCAGACAGGATTCCTAAGCTGAAGGACAATGCTGCTCTGTGTAGTGGATGACAGTGAGTGCAATTGCTGTCCTCAGCGCGGCTTTGTTTTTGCTCTGTTGTACTGTATGGATGTGGCCTTTCTCCACCAGCATGACAAACTATTTTCTGTTTTCCTTATTTTCCTAATATTTTTTCCTGCTTATAAGTAGATCATCCAATCACCTGATTTATCTTCCAGACAAAGCTACCTCTATGAGGCAGAAAAGGGACACACACTCTCAATGATATAGAATTTTATTTTTTTTAATTCCTGAGGTTAAAAAAGGGAAAAAAAGCATCAAGAAACATTCCAGTACACAACCATCTATATCTCTGTAACTGTACAGACGCTGGTATATATAAATGTCTTCTTCCTCCACCTGGAGTGTGAAGTTTGATGTGAATGGGGTTTGCAATTCTTTGGCAGTTAAGACCAAAAGATGCTCCTGAACAAGTTACAATCTCAGTGATTGAGCATAATTAAAACTATAGTGCAATTTCAATTTTAAAAAAGGAACAAAGTCAGGCTTTTGTAGCTCTGCTATTTTGTAACGTGGTACACTCTCGTGCAATACATCTCAGTGATTTCTCATAAAGCAACATTGAGTAACATTAAGTAAAGGAACACTGTCGTTTTCATAAAGCAACTATGTTCTTTCCTTCGCATAAACCTCTGCATAACAAAAAATATTACCCTTCATTGTTCCAGCATTCAGAGAAAACACCCGATGGCTTATGCTGACCACAAGGTGTACTCTCTTTGTCCCATGAGTGTGACATCCCCTTAAATCTATTTCAAGATCGATTTCAAATATTTCTTTTGTCTTAACTGCATTGCTGGGGATGGTCAGTTAATAAAAGGCCTAATTCACAAAGTGACCTGAGAATCTGCAGGCAAACAGATTTACCAGACTCCCTGGCACAGCTCACATGACCAAGTGCTTTGTGAATGGGAGTATAAGGTGGTCGAACAAAATCATCTCTTGCACAAACCTACACTTGTGCTAAGTCCTTTATTGCATTTCTGTGGCTCTGGTAATAAACTGTCTGGGACATTCAAACAAAAGGTCAGTACTAACGACAGGTTCTTTACTGTCTTCTCTGAACAGCCTCTAAGGTGGAAGAGACTCCCTCTTCCAGGTGACATGATAGGATTCCTTTTCTTGAACAGCTGATTTGAACAGTTGCACTCCTGTCCACTTGTACCTTACCAGTTTGAGTATTTCCTCTTTTGAAACTTTTGCTCCTTCCTAAATACCCTCCTTGGTTAGAAGCAAACCTTTTTGTCTTAAGACTACAGGTTCTGGCTTCTACTCTTAGTCCTCTTTCAAAGAGCAAAAAAGCCACAAAACTATTCTCATGGGGCAGGAAAACCTGAAGAAAAGGTACTATAAAGACTCAAATGCTAAAAAAACCCCAAACGATGCAGTGGTTTTTTTCCCCTCATCCCAAACATACGTTTCAGCCAGCTGCGGGACTGTCTACATGAAAGACTTGCAGGGAAAAATCTGGCTTACTAAATAGAACCAATTACTTCAAGAGTTACATAAAGAGTGGCTTAAAAGTATTTGCCACAGGATGACAAAATGTTAAGAACTGGGATGCACAGAGGAAATCCAGAGGCAAGTCTGTCAAATAATTTTGAATGGAGATATTTCAAATACTTCTGAGCAGAGATGTGATATTTTGGCCTAAGATATTTGACAGTGTCCCTTTACCTTACATTTGGCATTTTAAGAAAGATATCCTAGTAAGATTAGTATTCCAACTAAAACAACAGCAAAATGCTTTTAAAAACCACACCTAAAAGCTTAAAGGAAAACTGCAGCAGACTTCAGTAACAGCTCGGAGAAATTGCATAGCATATGGTACACAGTACTCCATTTTTAAGCAATAAATAATCTCTTCTTGCCTAATTAAATATAAAACATAGCTTCAATACTGAAATATGGCACAATTCATTAACTGATCCGTGTGCCATTTTATTGCCTGTTTATTGCCAACTTCAGTCTCTTGCCCATTTCATTTTCATGCACACAGCCAGGCAAGGGTTTAACCGCATTGCAGCCTGTTCCCTCAGGAGCGGGAGCAAACCAGGTTGCAGCTCCCACTGACTCCTCTGCCTGGCAGAGGCTGGGGAGCACACCACCAATATGGGGAACAGGGCTCTGTTTCTGAAGGGAAAGCTATCCATGAGCCAGATGAGCCAGACACCTAAAATCTATGTGCTCCATGAAAAGCAGTCATTCTTTCACAATCTTTTTCAAGGTCATTGTATTTATACTTTGTTAACAACTGGAATGAATGATTAGCAACCTTTAGCTTTATCTGCAGTATTCTTTTCTTTCCTATGATCAGAAATTTCCCTCTACCTCAGCTGCTGCTATGTAAATGGCCAACACTTGTCTTGTGATCTCCATCTTTTAAACAACGAACCTTCTGGTGCAGGAGATCCCTTACGGGTAATGGATTGGACCAGCAACAGGTAAACTCCAGCTGGACTCTCCTGACTTCCTTCCCTAGTCAAGCTGATCGCTTCAATTCCTTGCCCTTGTTTTTACATTTACAATTTTGCCCCTTTCCCCTCCCCTAAATCATTTGCTTCCACTTCTGCTTGCCCTTTTTTCTTCTTTCCCCTCATGTTTTATTTTCTGTCTCCCACCATGACCCTTGTTTACCAGCTACAGCTGCCACCAAGAGTCTACAGGGCTCCTGGCAGGCTGTCCTGATCTTCTACCAACTGCTGCACTAAAGTCTTCCAGGTTTGAGGTTTCCTTGGGAGAACAATAACATGAGAAATCAGACACATCTAAAATGAGGAGGGCTGGTTGGGAGAAAGAGCTTTTCTCCTTTCTCCTACCAAACGTTTTGCCTTTCCATCAGAAGACAGGAGTTTTAAACAGAAAAAATCTGCTTTCAGATATTTTGACAAGAAGTTGAAATTCTATCTAGAAAGCAGATAGTTTGCACGGAAATTTTGTATAAACAAGAACCCAGTCTTCCCTTAAAAGGCAGTGTTTACAGCCAGCTCTGTCCCCACATCCGAGATGGAAAGTTAGCAGTCGGCTAGGACAACGGCAGGGGTTAGGAAAGGGGGAGAATACACTAACACCAGGTGGAGAGCTCATCAGGGCTGGATATGCATTTGGTTTTGGATGGACTTTTTGAGACTGATTCAAACATTACTGCTACCTTCCACGTGGTCTAGAGAGGGAGAGACTGCTGACCTCCTCAGAAACCGTGCTTTCCTGTGAATGCTGATGACTAAGGTGCTAAAGCAGGAAAAAGGAATGCTCCTCTTGCTAATATCACACAGTGAGCAGTACTTCGTTCTACAAATTATACTCCTGATTCTGCGACTGGTACTCACCATAAGAGCTGATTTCAGTGGACCAACCAGTGGTAAGCAAAAGTGAAAGGAGCTGCTGCTTCATGTTGTATTGTTTTGTAACTGGTATTCAGTACCAAAGAATTTGTAAAAGCCAGTTAAGACTTACCAAATCTTAGCCCAAAATGTAAAAAATTCCTATGTTTGCTGTTTATAAAACTTGGAAAAGATAAAAAATTCTAGATGGATTACAATATATGCCTGTGAAGACTGAAGTATTGCATAGTTGTTGTTTGGACTGTAAGAGCATTAGAGCAGAACAGAAATGGTTATGCTTACGCCTCAGTGAAGAGGTCAACAAAAATACACATTTTTCTTTAAATTTCCTTTTGAAGGATATTTTTGGAAGAAAAGTAATTGCATTTTCAGTAGAGAATTTCAGTTTGCATTTAGACACCCTCACACTTATCTTTCCCCCCACTGAAAAAAATTTGGTTATTATTGACCTGTTAATCAAACAACATGGCTTTTCAGCAGTCTGTACACAGTACAGAACCATTAGTGTTCCTAAAAAGGCTTCCGGTTTTTAGTGTATACATGTTCTCTAAGTGCATTATAACTATTGCATAGTTTCAAAGTCTTCAAACACAGTGGTAATCGTAATCCTTACATGTACATAAATAATAGCATTTCTTAAAAATTTAATTAAAAATAACACAGTATAGTCAAGGCTATGGAAAATCACTTCCATCATAGATGACAGGTCGTTCAACAGTCAAGTGATAAAACACTCTTTTTGAGATAAACCTGTCAAGGAAAAAAAGAGAGCAAGATGATCACGTTAGCTGAAGTCAACTAGACAGGAAGCCTTAAAAGTGTATTTAGTCTTTCAGTTTATACTAAGGCAAAAATCTGTCTGATGTTTAGAAGAGGTATGCCTGTGCAAAGGCCGTCAGGTCTGTTGTTAATAAGATGACAATCCTGACTAAACTGTCTTGGAAAGAGTTGCAAATTACTTGCTTACTTCTGTTTACCTTCCCAGAGGTTGAGACAAAAGAGTGGAATTCTGCTACTGGGGACAAAAAAACCCAAACAAGAACAAGAACCAAAACTCAGGCTGAAGATCTTTTGGCAAGCTGGGACCAATTTCTCATACTTACTGCTGAATGGCAGAATAATGGTACATCCGATCAGTTCCACAGTCCATAAAACCAACCTTATTTCACCTTTTACACCCAGCTGAGACCTACCTAGAGAATGTGTTGTCAAATATCAGCGTGTAGATTCCAGAGTTTCTGACTTTCACCTGTCCCCTGATAGTTTCCTTATGAGAGTTGCAGCGGGTCATAGGAATAAGAACCTGGAATTCAATACAAATCAAAATGAAACTTGCTATTTGCCCTATAAATTGGCATTTGCTTTCAGAAAAATATTTAGACTTGAGCTATCTTGAAACTCCCAAAGTGCCTATGTGCCTGGAAAACTATTTATTTTCACTGATTAGCATTAAAAATTCACCCAAACTAAAATCTCACAGAGACATCTGTTTTCCTTTGATAACCTCCTTACAGCATTAAGCTATGGCTATAAATCTCTGCTTTAGAGATAGAATAAAATCCTGATCTTTTTAATCTTAATCTAAGCAAGTTTACTAACATCAGCGGTGCTACATTAAATCTATACAAATACATCCAAGAGCAGGATTTAGCTAAATACATCTTTCGATATATGCTTTTATACTCCCTGTATTATAAAATAAGCTTTCTCAGCAAATCTTAATTGTTTATCTAAGCTTACAGCAAAAGTGTGTGTAACCATCTATCTTGCTGTAAAACCCTAGCAGAGACAGTTGTCAGAACAGCAGCAGACGTAGATCAAGGATGACCCTATAAAATGCAAAGTTATATCAAATAGATGTATCAAGATGGAAGCAACATTCACTCTTCATTCAGCTTTCAGATTAAGAAAAAAAGAGATTTTACGTGGAGCCAGCAACCGTGAATTAACACATGCTATATCAATGTCTTATTCCCTCATTAAAATCACAGCCTTAGAGCTCCCCCTACCGCGGTGGGTTAAGCCAACAGCTGCCTTGTCTTCATTAAAACTTTGCAATCAGCTGAGTAACATAGATTCACTTAATCCATAATCCTCATGAAATATGGACAGCGCATATAAAAATTGGCACCTTGGGCACTGGCAAAGCGATTTTGCACACCATCAAGGCACTTCAAATATATGCTTCACCATAAGAAATGCAGGTAACCCAATAAATTTAACTGTCTCCTTGTGGCTCCTTAAGAGCCTAGGAAGATCAGCCTTAGCAGCTTACAGTAATATTACAATATTACTTAGCAGCAGTAATATTGAGGAGGGAAAAAGAAGAATTTTGCAGGTTTGGAGTTTTATTTTTGCTTAATGATAGTGGGTGGATTTCAGATGTGACCAACAGAAGTTACAGTGCTTTACAACTCAACTTTTGCAAGCAACATTAAATAATTAAAGATGTAGCTCTGCCTTCAGGACAACTGTTGCTTAATTGGAGAAACAAGTCCTTAATGCAATAGCAACTGGCACTCTTGTGGAGACCTCCTAGCTATACGTGCTGATTCCTCTAGGCTGCTGATTGTAGTGTACTACAATCTCTAAGGTAGTAAGGAAACAAAGGCCTTACTTTGCACTGATCCAGTGGTGTGTCTTCTGATTCTTGGTAGACAACGCTGAAGGATATGCTTTTAGGGTCTGACGAAAAGATCCAGCTAATTGTTAACCCCATCTCTGTAACAGTGATGGGAATGATACTGTAGGTGCTGGATTTAATGAACAGCTCTCTGTTGCTTTCCCCAAAATTTAAGATCTCTTCCACTGTAAGGGGCAATTTGATCCTGTGAGGGAGAAAAACACAATTACTTGAAGAGATCCAATCTATTTACTCAGACAGAAACAATAATCATGGCTTTTTATTTTCCATCTATTTGAGGCAGACTCCACAGCAACTTTGGGACAGGTCCACAAGATGCAAGAAAATTCAGCCTTGGATGAAGGCAAGAACTACGGAAAAGATGACTGATATCAAGCACTTTCATTGCTCTGGCAAACGTGGATATTATTCACTTATTTAATTACTACTAGAAAAATCTATTGCTTGAATAGCTTTTTAGTTACTATGATGAAAAAAGAGTCTGCTGCCCTCTACTATTCTTTTTAAACAAAAATTTAAACAAAAAATATTCACCTAATTTATTAATCTTCTAGATATCATTTGTACAGGAAATAGGGATCGGGAGTACAGAGGGGACAGATGGATGGAATGTGAATGGCAGCTCTGTCTAGATCCTCTGAAGCACCTAATGCTACAGAGGTCTAATGGTCTGTTTTACCCAAGCAAGCTGCATAAAAGCTGACTCAAAGTACTTCCAATTAAAAAGGGAGTTCTTAGCACCTAGATGACCCTGAGTCCTGAAGCATTATATTAGCCTACCCCATTCTGACATCTATTTCAGACTGCAAACAGTGAAGCCCTTAAACAGGAGAATGCTGCTTGCTTTCTTCAGGGGAAACCTGTAATTTCTAAGAGCTGTGGATCTCACCTACATTACCCTAACTGAAACTAATCTAACATATGACTCTTTAGGCCAAATAAATTGTTTCCTAATCAATGAGGTTACAGTAAATCACACTACTGTGATTTGATTGTCAGCAGCTATCAAAAATAGAAGATATCACACAGTCACCATGATGATTTGCTGTTCTAGAGTAAGGAGGTGTTCAGTTTCCAATCACGACTACACAGTGGTTAGGGATCACAGCTGATTTATTATGATAACTATTGTACTCTGGCCAGGAAGCTTTATATTAAGTTTTGCTTACCTTTTTACTTTTTCCTCTTAGCAGAAGTAACTGCTGGAGTATCTCACGTGATCTTTGATTTTAATAAACTAATGATCACTCTTGGTTTTGCCCTACAGCCCAGCGATGATTTTAGTTACTGCTTCATTTACCTGGTTCTCTGAACAGGAGCAACAAGGTTGAAACATGGACTAATTTATCTCCCTGCAGACAAAAGTTTAAAACCTTCCCCATAACTAAGCCAAAATTTCAAAGCTAGGCTTAAGGGGAGAGTGAGCAAAAGGGAATTTCTCCAAGTCACAGGCATTTTCATATGTTAGATTTCCTTCTTGGCTGTACAAGTGACACCCTATATTGCTACTGCATGTAACTATTAATTTCAGAGCAGGATACATGCAGAGAATTGTGCACACTCAGTTCACAGAGGTCAAGCAGAGGCTCAGCTGAACATTTTATGCTTTGGCATATATCAACCAGAGCAAGCAAGACAGTTTCTGTGAGGCCACAAATAAATAATAGATACATGCTCCAAAAGGCAATGAATTCCCTCCCCATGACAAAGGTCTAACTAGCACTGCACTCCCTGACTTCCCCTTCCAGTTTCTTCCAGGGACTACTAGAACTACACAGCCTTCTCTCCCTTTCTGTTTATAGCACCTCCTGCAATAAGAATAGGAAGGAAGGTTTTCTGATATCATGTGGACCCGAATCTTTCCTTCTTATTCCCCATTGGCCCTAAAGTTTTGCAGGACTGAAAAGAGAGGACCCGGCTCATTACTGCTGTTCTGCATAGTTGAGCTATACTCTCTTCTCCTCCTCAGACAAAATTCTACTGTGGGACACAAGTGACCAGCTGTTCCAGGAGTCTGCAAGACTTGCGCACACATAGCTGATATCTGAGCTCAACCTTTTTTCTTTCAGCCTAGTAGTAATGAAACTGTTCTGCTTACATGATTTCTCCTGACTTCAACAAGCATATCTCAGCATCTTGAGCAACTTGCCACTCTTCTGATTCATCAAAGGTTGAAGAATTACACGTGCTGTTTCTAGGACAAGAAAAAAAGGAAAGGCATGATTCTCTGCATAGTATGTGGTCAAATACCATCTGCATGCTGATGTCTTCCTAAAAAGGAAACGTTTTGATAGTCATGATGCCAAAATATAGAATTTTTATTTTGCAGATTCTAGTGACAAAACTGTTGGGCAAAACTGCAGCCCTGTTCTGCCAGCCACTGTGCACAAATGTAAAACTGTTCTTATCCTGTTTTCCTGAGCTAAAAGGAATGCATACATTCAGAACATCTCTTCAATAGTCTTATGATAAATTCCCTATTGAGACACCGCCAGGTTTCAAACATTCCCTGGCAGGTGGAAGTCTTGATGGAGGGCAGACACAAGCAAAACAGTCTGGGCTTGTCCCTTAAACAACGCATGCACAGGGATATGACATTTGTGCTGGATTTAATCTGTGAGGTGTTTTACAAACATATTATCCAGTTCCTTACTCTGACAATGGTACACAAAACATATTTTATTGCTGTAGAATCACTACCTTGCTGTAGAATCACTACCATGTATTTTCTTTTCATACAAGAAATACTGGATAATTCAAACACAAATACACTAAAGCAGATGTTACAGGATGACAAAGCAGGATGCTTCCTCCCCAACATGTTGTGTCCAGGAGAGCAGAGGAAGTAGATGAAAGAATCTGCCATCCACTCCTTACCTCAAAAAGGGTGCGTGCTCTGGGTGAACACTGGAGTAGCACCAGCTACGAATTACAGGGCCGGGACACAGAGAGAAGAATGAGTTTGAGAGTCAGTAAACAAATGCTGATAGTTTCCAAATAAGTTAGAGCTTCTCTAACTGATACTTACTTTGCTTCCCTGCATCTCAGCAAGTTGATAACTGAGACAATTAGGCCATCATTCCCAGAAAAATGCCAAGGATTTTTATATACAGGGAACCAACTGGTTGGTTCCTTCCAAAACTAGTGGAATCTAACAAAATATAATATGACTTTTATGTGCTTCTGAACCATTTAGTGTAATCATGTAGCAAGATCATAACTGCCACACATTCTGTAGACGTGTTATCAAAGCCAAGGCACAGTTTAGCATTGTCTTTTCTACAGGACCTTGCTCTACAAGCAGCACTGCTGAGTAGAAGAGCAGGAGAAAACATCTCCAAGTGAGAGCTGGTCATTAGCAGCATCTGAATGTACTGTGTCAGCACAGTCATTAGCAGCATCTGAATACACTGCGTCAGCACATGCAACCACGTGTGAGTGGGGTGACACTATTGATCGGAACCAGGAAGAATTTACTCTTATGACTGCAAATTAAACTGCACCCACTGTCTACACATAAAGCACTTTTATCTGTGGAATTCATGTTCTCTTATTCCTATAGCCTCTTGGGCAACTTTTGACTTCTTCAGAGTCATACCACTACTGTTAATAGCCTAAGGAGACAGATGCAAGCTGCAGGGAAAACTCAGACCTGTGACTAAGTGCCAAAACCTGAGCCATAACCAAACGTTACCTGCCCACTGAAATGTTGGAATAACATAATACATGTTGTTCCAAAAATGTTCATACAACATCTATGCAAATACTTAGGAAGTGATACAAATAATTTCATTGTTAACTACCTATCTTTATACAATTAGATAAGAAAACTGATTCTAAAAAAAAAATTAGAGAACTAAATTATAGCTTGTAATCCTATAGACATATTTTGCTTGCACAGTGTGAACAGCAACAGACTTCATGCTGTGATCCACAGAACTCTCCCTTCCCATCGTGGTAGGTACACAGTCTTGATTTCACAGCCTTGAATTCATACAGACCAAGAGAACTACGGGACTATGGGCTTCTCAGAAGTGACAAACTCTATGATTTATTACGCAATGTCATTAGAGTTCCTTTTAATTAATCCATTAATTTCACCTTTCTTTTGGGACCCTGAAATGTAAATTAAATCCCAGGCTCAATAAAAATTTCATGTCCTCCTCTAACATGTGATTTCCTTTATTCCTGCTGCTGCTGCAACCTAACACACGGTTAGGTGGTTAGCTTGCCACTCGGCTGCTCTAACCAATAAATTCACCGCACCTACTGACTATAGCCTAAGGGAGCACTAAGTGGCCTACTTTGTCTCTTAAATCCAAGTACATTACAATCACAAAGCAAATTCTCCTTCTCTTTCTGATATCCCATTGAGTGCAATGGTCTAAACTAAGGTCTGGTGGCACGTGTGCAAAATACAGGAAACTCAGTCTCACGATTTAACTGGAGCTCTTGTACCCCTGACGAGAATTTATTCTTGCATGACCTATTCACACTAGGTGGCAGCATTAAGGATGTTCCTGCAGCTTGCCAGGTCCTCAGCTTACAAATATGCACTCTCATGCATTAAAATCCAGACTGTTTCTCTTATTTTCTTTTAGAAGAGAAATGAAGCGGGGCTGAAAAGCAGGAAGAACTGAAGCATGGAGAAGACACTACAACAAGAAGAGAGCAACTCTGGTTGGTTCAGCAAATCCTTGAGACACAGATTGTCAGAGGCTGGTCGGATACTTTGAAGAAGTATCACTTCATGCTTGTCCTGTTCTTATGCTCTTCCTCTGCTGTTAGTCATTGTCCCTGGATGAACAGTGTGGCTGTTCTTATATATGGAAAGCATTTCTTACAAACGATACTAAAATACTGTCATGACCAAGATCACAAATGGCTTTGGGCGTCAGAAATAAGAAGTCCCTTTCAGAATTCAAACCTGAAAAAAGCTGGTTCAACTGTGCCCTTGATAATTTTCTGTTTTCAGAAGCACCTGAGCTCTGGAAGCTGTAGCTATGCATCTGAGGTGTCGGCTTCACGTGGCTGAGCAGCAAAATCCAATAAGCCATCTGCCTGTCAGCAGCGCAATGATTTCTGAAGACAACTTCAGTCATCGAGGGCTAGAACCTTACCAAAATGTGCAAAAGCCAGAAACCTGAAACGGAGAGTGGAGGCTGTACAGGGCCCCTTACAGCTGCTTAATCCAGCAAACACCTCTGCAAACGTCTCTAATGCCAAGAACTAATCGAAGATGTTATGCTGGAGTGCACAAATGATTTCTCGGGCCTGCTGTTACCTAGCAGGTCAGTACCCATCCCAGGCACCCTAACATAGTTATAAGTCTTCCTCTCCAGCCCAACAAAAAGAAAGAAAAAAAGAAAGACGACGACAAAGGATCAGAAGAAAGGATGCACAGACAACCCTTGGTGTGGGCAAGAAGAGAGGCATGATTTGGGATGGAGCATGGGGTATACAGAGCTCACCGAGTTTTTAACAGGGTACAAGAGAAGTATCTTGCATGAAGGAGTATGTATGAGTGGGAGGGGGATGAAATGCTCACAGGAGGACCCCGACATATGTAGGGATGGGAAAACATCAGTAAAAGATGATGAAAAAGAATGGATGGACATGAAGATCCACCACTATGTGTTGTGGGTGGTCTGCAAATTGGTACGTAGGAAATCCCAGCCATTTCTCAGAAAAAAAAAATTAGGATTTAACTATGCTACTACCTGCATAAAAAACCACCCTAAAACCAAAAGAACTCCCATGCCTTAAATGTGTTTACACTCTATCTAAGACCAGAGGCAACTGGTGCATACAGAGAAAGCAAGCTAGGGAAACAATCATGACAAAAGGATATTTCTGTGCTCCAAGGGACAACATGCAAAATCTTTTGAGATTTTTTTAGTATTGTGATATGGAAGAGGTTTGGCAAAGGCTCTGAGATGAAGACAGCTTTCAGTCGTCAGCCAAATGCTGTATTTGCAAGAGGTTCAGGTAACAGGTTTCAAAATAAGCGATTTGGGATTACCAGGGTGCTTTGAAGTCCTCTCCCCAGCAGGAGGCAGCAAACCGATGACTATCGGAATCAACACTAGAAATACTGCAAAGCCGCTGCCCCAAAGATCCTAAATACTGAAGTCTGTAGGTCACCAAGGTTACAGCCAGCTCTATGGGTAACCCTACCTTTTTTCAGTTATGAGGCCTTTGCTCCCAAAAATAAGCTGTTCTTTTCCTAAATACCTTATAATTTTCTCCTTGCACAGTTCTTTCGAGGATATTCCAGGGAAACCGAGGCAGAATTATAGCAGAGGCAGTTTCTGGCTTAGGTTTACACCTCTGTCCCCCAAGAGCCACAGGCCCTTTCAGCAGAGCTGCTGCCCAGCCCGCAGCGCCCAGCCCGTACCTCTGCAGAGACTGCTCCATCCCAGAGCCTGCAGGGTCCCTGCAGCCGCTGCGGTTTCTGCACACAGGTGGCTTCGCAACTACACAATTAAAGGTTCTTCAGACTGACCCATCCGGGAGTAACAGCTAGTCTCTCAGCCCTCTCCCTGAGATAAATTCACGCAGCCCACCTCTATTTTTACCATAATTCTGAGGTTACAGTGATATTTCACTCAGGCTGTAGTGGGTCTCCTGCAGGGAAAATGAGGAAGGCCATCCAGCCTTACAGAGCTACGTGTATGCAGACACACACAGCAGCAGCCCTCACCATTCCCACGCCGGAGAGGGCTTCTTCGAGCAGGCCATCAAAAAATGGAAACACAGTTTAGGAAAAAAGGGAGGAAACAGGTCAAATCACAGTTAGGCTAGCACGCTGAAATAAAGTGAGTTTCTTTTGATCCCAACCACATGATAACGGGTTGAATACTGCAGTCTTCTTTTGTACAGAGTTTATTAGAAGTTACACAGAAGTGATCCTAGGGCTCCTTGTATACGGATAAGGGCAAATGGATGTCAGGAGGGTACTGGTCTCCATGGGAAGGACATCCCTGCCCATACAGTCTAAAAAGGACCATCTCTGGTGCCTGAGGAACAGCAGTTGCAATGAGGTCACTGTGAAATAGGCTGCCAGAGTAGCTCAGATGAGGTCTCCACAAATGCATGATTAAGACATTTCAAAAGCGACTCTGAACACTGTTTTCAGGAATTTAAGTGGGCCTCATTGGCAGAAAGGGCTGATTGCTGGCCGTCTGCATCACAGTGGGAATTTTATCTTTTCTGGAGGCAGACATTCACACCGGTTTAGGGTACATATGCTACCACATAGCTTAGCCACTGCTTTATCATCCTTACACCCTATTGTGCATCCAAAAACAACTGCTAAAAGCAGGTGGCTGTTGCAAACCCATCGTTCCTCTGTTTGACAGGCACAATTTGTGAATATTTAGCACCTTGCTTTAGGTTTTTTTTCTTGGAGACAGAGGAATTGCTACTACATGTAATGAAGCACAAGGGAGAAATCAATTTTAAAGAGCATTACAGGGCCTTATATTTCTTGTGCAAGTAGTCTTCTCTCAGTAAATGATGCTGTAGTGTTAAGTCAAATTTGGTGGTTTTTTTTTTTTATACACATTTGCAGGTACCAAACTCAAGTCCTCAGAAGTACAAGCATACTGCTCTACAGGACAGAGGCCCAGAAGCACTCCAGCTACTGTACCACAGGCTGCTGCAAAGATCTAACTGCATGGGCTAGTTTCTCTGAATACCGCCTTCCTCTCTCGCAGAATCTGTTCATGAGTGAGGCTACTACTTTTCTACACTAATCTCTGCTCCTGAAGATGAGTCTCCAAAGGCTATCAAGAGCAGCAAGGCTCGCTAGAGAAGTGAATACAGCTGATAAACACAGCTGGGAAACACATCTAGGAAACCACTTCAAACATTATGTATGCTGCATGCACCGCATTGCTTCATGGGATGTGCAGGTACTGGGCTCCTCCTATGAAGGAATACCACAGGAAAGGCAAAATGACAGCTACAGCTCACGCTGAGTTGTGGTGATGCCCAGGCATGTAATTTAGTTACAAGGAGTGCATGAAAGATGTCCCTAATTACGGTAGGAACAAACAACAGCAGAGTATCGCTTCATTGAGCAGTGTCACCCAGACACCTCCACTTCCTGGCATGCTCTCAAGAGCCTCCTCACAACTGTTTCTCTCCTATATCTTGTATCCACAGGCTGCAAGTCAAGTCCCACCCCTGCCTTTGCTGCAAGTAAAAACAGTCACCCCTGCACGGGATAGGCCCTCTCCGTCTCCCCTGTAAATGTACGGAGGCACTCACAGCTTCTTTCATTGACTCTGAAAGAAAATTCCGTACGTGCACTAACTTTAACTAGGGCTAGGATTGACTTAAAGGTTAAAAAACTCATTTGAGGGTGGTCACCAGTACCATATCTTTCTAGCCATCTCTAGCTCATCTCAGATGGGCAAAAAAATCTGAGAGAAAATTGTCACTAGAATATTTTTGCTCCAGAAAAAATAGAAAAACTAGAAAGAATTGGAAAATCCAGTATTGACACAAAATATGCGTGAACGGTTAAAAAAGTTAAGTGGCAAATACAGATTAAGTTTTAATTTTGCAAGTAATTTTTGAAAAATCAATTTGATTCTGAACATTTCAGATAAGTGGCTCAATGTAAGTGAATTTGAACTGCATCTTGAGAGCACAGCTTGTTCATGCTATCGTATCTCTAGTAGTATCACTCAAGAATCAAAACAAATGAGTAACTTCGTACCATGTTGCTTTGGTCAACAACAACTACGAAAGCTGTGAGGCAGCGGTACGGGCTTCAGCACTGATAAATAAAGCAAACTGCTGCTTTCATATTTCCTTTGAATGATAAGAGGACTGCGTTCCCCCAAGATGTGACATCCTCTAGTAAGTGACTGTTTTCTTGACTTCAGGTGAATAGGCAGAGTAAAAGAACAAAAAAAAAGAAGCTTTAACATTTAGAGATATTTAAAACTGAAAGATTTTGTTAGTATCATACATATTCAAGAGTAAGGGTGGGGTTTTATTCAGACTGTTGAAGATACTGATTTTGCATTCTAGTTTTTTTATTAAATCTTTTCCGATGCCTTGTTATTGTAGTAGCTCTTTGGTTTACACTTGCTAGTTTTTGAAAAAGGTCTTTAGACAAATTTTTTGGTTATCTGGAACTCAGAGGGTGTATGTCAACTATCTTCTTTCCACTTTTGCTGTTTTTCCAACTGATATGTGCTTGAAAACCTCTAATCTCTTCCAACAAATATATATATGAGATAATTGCACCTTTTCTGATTACAATCTCAAAACCCTTTTGTAATTAAATCCGTTCATTTCTAAGCAAGGCACATCACATGATGCTGACGAGCTTTATTTACCTTTTTCTGTTTATAGCCTGTATTTATTATCATGGCAAATTATGCTTTTTATTATTATATGCTAAAATTACTTTTTATTTAGATTTATTTAAAAAAGAGCGATCTGTATTGGATTTTGTTTGGAACCCTGAGACAACAGAAATGAACAACTGGCAAGATCACTATTACTGCTTTTTATACCCTGCTTTTCAGGTGCAGCTATTAAAGAAGGATAGCTGATCAGCACAACCGAAATTAGACCGCGGAGACCAAATTGGGGAAACGCCCCTGTAATACTGAGGCTACCAGCTCCTGCGATGCCCAGTTCCCAGAGTGATAGAAATGATAAGCAGCCTTCTTCTGGTGACAGGAAGAGAACTATCTATGCTGGGGCAAACCAGAATAGCTTGTTCTGACTCTCCATTACTTGCTTGCATTTCCATTTCATTCATTCGAGAGTTAATTTCGACAGAACCAGACCTCAAACCAAATCCTGTATTAACACACTGGACAGTGCATGGCTCTCTGTAGCTCACTTTTCTACCCTTGATGTTGTTCCTATCCAATTTAAGCTTCTGTTAAACTTCTAAATCTTTTTAGAATCTAGACTCAAGTCAATAAAGACTGTAACATTTCCCTGCAAATAAACTCATTGTGCTTGCTGTTCTCCTGACCAGAGAATCTTCTTCCTCCTCCCTCCCTATCTACCTAACACAATGCTTTCCCACTATCTCGCTTCAGATAGAAAGATTACTACTGTTGTTTCCTTTCAGGAATGAACTCCATGAACAACTAGTCTGACAAGGCCTAAGAACTCTGAAGTTTGAGACAGCATGCAATGTGGATTCTAACTTAGATGTGAGTAACAAGCAGGATACTTTAAGAGCTTCTGGCTAGAAAAATACCAGGTAGCATAATAACAATGCATCATGAACAGATGAAAACCTTTTTAAAGGAAATTGCTGGACTTTCTTTCTCTTAAAAGTTACCATCCACTGGCCGGGGGGGGGGGCGGAGAAAAAAGCTTGCTAGTCTGTGTTTTAGTGGAGAGGAGAGGCTGGTCTGCAGAAAGTAAGGATCTCTCCCTGTGTTTTTAACCACCAAACTATCACATCACTTTATATACACTTGCAGCACATTTTTAGTAGCAAAGATTGAAAATATTTGGCAGAGGTGGCCAGCTGATCCAGAAACTGTTCAGTCTCATAGTACAGGCTCAGCCTTTAAGAGAGCCTTCTTGAACAGCTCTGAGCTGTAACTTCAGTTTGTCTGTAACACAACTGTTGAGATAAAAAAGTTTTCAGCTTTAGCAGCTCTTTCTCAGCTCCTTATTGCTTTACAGCATAATAAAAAAAAATAAAATAAAAAAAAGGAAAAAAAATAAAAAAAAGAGAGCCTTCTTGAACAGCTCTGAGCTGTAACTTCAGTTTGTCTGTAACACAACTGTTGAGATAAAAAAGTTTTCAGCTTTAGCAGCTCTTTCTCAGCTCCTTATTGCTTTACAGCATAATAAAAAAAAATAAAATAAAAAAAAGGAAGA
>VFFE01006190.1:102681-298808 GCA_008921705.1 Burhinus oedicnemus
TTATTTTTTTAATTTTTGGTTTTTTTTTTTTTTTTTTTTTTTCCCTCCCCAGAGGGGTTGGTAATCAGTCAGGTATTTGAGACTCATTTCTCCTGCTGTCAAACCAAGAAAGAACTTAAATGGCTACATTCAAACAGGAGAAAGAAGGAAAAGAAAGAAAACTTAAGGCCTTTAAGATCACAAGAATGTAACATGAAAATGAATTTCTAGACCATCAGTTGAAAGGTCATGTTCAAGGACTCCCATTAATCCTTTGCCATCTTTGATGGTGTCAGTCACCTCACCTCTTTCCTAAAACATGACCCATAAATTCTGAGTTTAGGAGCCCAGCTAACAGAGAAATGTAAAGTGTGTGACGTTAAAAAGCTTTTTTAACTTAGAAAGATCTCTTCTGCAGCATTCTGTTCTCAAATGATATGCAGATCTGCTCATGTCAGCATGTGGAGAAGACAAGGATATAAGAAGCCAGTGCCTGCTATTTGTATATAAGAAAGTTCTTCACAGCTGGAGTTCAAAAATTATCCTAGCCTGGCTTCCATATGAAATCCGAAGTAAAACTCCCATCTGCTTTCACAAAAACCAAATTAGGGTATTAATGCCTGAATTTGAAAATTCCTGTGAAGAACGTTAATGAAATATGAAAAAAGTCAGTTAAAATTTTAAATATTTTGGTCTGTCCAAAGAGCAAATGCTGTATCTTACTATGGAAAAAAACTTGTTACAAATTAAAAGAAGATATTAAAAGTTCTTCTTTTAAAAGAGTCAATAAGACTCTCCTAAAGGCGAATTTCTGGTAAATTTGGACACCACAAGGATCTGTACTATTTTAGTAAGTCTACTAATGGAATGTTATGTTACCAAATGACAAAACTGAGTTCTTGGCAATTACTTTGTTTCAGCTCAGAGGAAAACACCTTTCCTTTACAAGAAAGAGGCAAGAAACACCAGCTGACTGCTGTTGCAAAGAGTACGTAAAAGAAAACACAGTGCTTCAATTTGCTTCAGTATACGTTGCCTCGATGTTGTTGTGCCTAACTTACTTTTGCAAGTTATATTCATCCTGTGCTTGGCCTCCATCTGAATTGAAAAGTAAAGTATTTCATAAAGATCTAGTAACTTTTCAAAGGTGCGTGCAGTTTTATACTACTTCTCTGGTGACTAACAGACTGCACTGGCTCTGCTTCTTGGCACCACAGAAACTACTTTTTTGGGTAATGTTCAATCTGCTGCACGTTATAACTCACACAGGCGAGGCTTTTCTGCCAATCTAAATGATTCAGAGGTGAATTCTGCTAATCTTATGCTGAGTAATACCTTGTAGTACGATTAGTCCCATAGAAACATGCTCTTTGCAGCTCAAGGGAGAGGACATCTAACTTTAGGCTAAATCTTTGAAAACCCCATTAACCTGTCTCATGAAAGGCTTTACTTACAAGGTAAACAGCTTGCAAATCTTGTTGTTGCTGTTACTCTTATGTGCTGGTAACAGCCCTGACAGAAAACAGTCCCTTGCCTCGGAGAGCTGATCCTGTCATACTACATCAGCTCTCGAGAGGGCATTTGATGGAGGGGGGTTGACAGAGAAGTGGTCACTCCTCTCTCTGACAGTAATAAAAATGTTTGACAAAATCAAACAAGGAAGAGACATTAATGAAAATCCTCCATGTTTCCAGTAAGTCACTTAAGAAGGGGAAAGGAAGAAGTGGCGCCATCTGATGATGTGACTAGCATCTAAACAATGAGCTGAGGCTTAACCACAAGCTCTAAAGCCCTCACTCACTGAGACTCAAACCTTACTTTTCGAGACAGGTCCAACCCAAGCCAAATAACGCTGACACTTAGAGCCTGCACCCTGAGCCTAAAGGCTGAATTTGGCAAAACAAATTCTGTTTCTGTCATGGGTTCCTCCAGAATCCCTTGATCCAAACACGAAACCACTGATGTATTTGAAAGCTTAATCCATAATCTGTTTTCGGAAGGCTCTGTAATTGTCTTGTTTATCTTTTGAGTTGCCATCAGTATAAATCTGGTACCGGATGATGTGTTTAAATCCACCAGCTGTTATGTTTGGGTCTTGACTGTCAAGACAACCCTCTTCAGCAATTATATATATTTGCTTTTGTCTGTCATAGATGTTTTACTACAGCTCTTACCTGTTAGCACTTAGGATTTTGTCTGTCTCCTGGATGCATTAGGATTTAATTATTTGCTGAGTAAAAAAATCTCAATGTGTCTCTTTACAGGCTGCCTTTAAAAAGAAGGCAACATGACAACTTCAGATGCTGTTAACTTTTATTATAACTTCTCCATCATTGATCCCAATGAAGACGGAAGTGAGAATTTTCACACATTTACAAGAGTCTTCCTGCCCTCTATGTACTCGGTTGTTTTCATTCTTGGGCTAGCAGGAAATGCGCTGGTCTTTGTCATACTAGTTTTCTATGAGAAACTCAAGATGCTGACAGATATATTTTTGGTGAACTTGGCTATAGCTGACTGGGTCTTCCTTTGGACGCTGCCATTCTGGGCATATTCTGCTGCTCAGGAGTGGACTTTTGGCACTGTGGCATGTCGTATTATACGGGGCTTTTATACTCTGAACTTGTACACTTCAATGTTAACTCTAACGTCTATCACCTTTGACCGGCTTATTGCTATTACTTTTGCCACCAAAGCACGTATGTGTCAAACCAAACGAATGACATGGGGCAAATTAATCTGTGTCTTGATCTGGGTGGTCTCACTAGCATTTGCCACACCACAGTTTATTTTTAGTGAGGTGTTTAGTATTGATAAGGCAATATGTCAGGAAAAATACCCAAACCATGGCACAGAACTAGCTCTTGAAGTGATCCAAGTGACCCTTGGCTATTTTATTCCCATGCTAGCCATGATCATCTGCTACTCACTAATTATTAGAACCCTACTGCATGCCAGGAGTTTTCAAAAGAACAAATCTCTAAAAAAAATATTTTCTGTAGTTGCAATATTTATTCTTACTCAGTCACCCTATACTTTCTTGAGACTGATAAAGATCATAGACTGGAGCTTTAACTTGAACAGCAGCTTTGAATATGCAATCATCATAACAGAAGCTCTTGCTTATTTCCATGGCTGTCTTAACCCTGTTCTGTATTTCTTCATGGGGGTGAAATTCAGGAGGAACTTACAGAAAATTATTAAAAACTCAAGATGCGTGAAACGGCAAGTTACAGCTAAACAGTGGCAAACCACTGAAGAGGAAGGCTCTAAAACCTTTACTGCCTCAAATAATGCAGATACAAGCATGTACCCACTATAAAACTGCCTGGAAAATCTGGCAACTATTTACAGTTTGGGTTGGGGTTTTTTTTGTTGTTTGTTTGTTTGTTTATTTGTAAATACTGAGATAGGTAGCCTGCATGAAAGAGGAAATACAATCCCATTAGTAAAGACATTGTGATCGGTTTTAGGCTAAGCTATCTTAATCATGGTACTTCAGCATTTCCTGCTTTTCCTGGTCAGAGCTGATCCTAAGACAAAGCTGGTAACTGAGTTAACTGTGCAGAAGATCTTCAAAAGGTATAAGAAACAATGAGATAAAACGCTGTTCTTTGTGACATAAAGCTAACTTGGACTTCATGACTCCAGAGGGGCTGGAGACATTCACAAAACCTCTGGCCTGCTGGTTTTCCATGAAAGGTGTGTTTGTTAACAAAATCATTTGTGAGTTTTGTTTCAAAGATACAGATTTTAGTTCAGCTCATTCATTCCATGAGCATTTCTGGATTAAAAACATACACATTTCAATCTTCATGCTGGGTTTCATGTGTAGTTGGGATTTTTTGTGGTGTTTCTGTATTTTTCCATTTGGAAGACACCCCCCCCTCCCTCCCCCCTTTAGCATTCATCTAAAATTTCTGTAATAAAGCAGCATTTTCATCTGCCTTCCATTTAATATTAGGTTCATGGCTTGAATCTCCCATACACATCTTTGTATCTCACCTCTGTTAACAGAGCTCATATTGCCAGATGACTAGGCCCCCCGTCAACACAAGGGATATCATACCGCACTTGGGTTCTAGTGGTTCCTTAGATGCAAACTCACACACCCTAATGCTCACACATTCTTTGCACTGTGACATCTTTCCAGTCTGTTTTTCCCGGCATCCCCTTGGCACCCCGGTTCCCTTGCCATGAAACTGTGGATTCCTTAATTGTTCTCCTTCCTTGTTCCTGCAGTCCCTCCTTTCCACCTCTGGCCTTTTCACTTCCCAGGGGGAGGCAAAAAGGTGCAAAGGAGCAGTGCAGGCTGGGGCAAAAAGTATGCAAAAGCTCTTGCAGAGAGTAGCAGAACAGGGGTGGAGACTGGAATAGGGAAAAGAAGGGATGTTGGAGAGGAGCAGAAGGAGGGCTTTATGCAGCTGTGGGCTACCTATGATGAGGGCAGGGTTGGGTTCAGCTCAAAGGCTGAAAGTCCTTTGCATTACAACTTTGAAGTACCAGTTTTAACCTGTTTCAAACCATTCTTGCAATAACCATGCTCACTCTGGATGTTCCTTTTCTCTCCATTAACACTCAGTCCCTCCTACTAGATCACTGCAGCTCAGCGGTACCTGACCCTTATTGGCACCATTGTGTCCCTGTCACCTTCTTCGCCTTAAAAAACAACCGCTTAGGCAATCCTTTCCTTACTACACAATCTCTCTTGTTTCTGCCACAGTGAAATGGTGCAATATCCTTAAAAACAGAACTAGGAAGGAACGTGCTGTCCTTTCACATCTGTGTGGCAAGTAAAGCTGCTATCCCAAAAAGCAAGGCAGGCTTTCCCAGCAGAGGGTGGTGAGAAGTGCTTCTGTCCCCACTCCTCTCCCTGGCTAGATCTGCACAGGACACTGAATACTTCAGACCACATGCAGACCATTTTTGGCTATGCTGGCACCCTGCCCAGCCATGTGAGCTGTAATTAGGCCAGGAAAGAGTGTTATGAGTCATTAAGAAAAAAAGAATCCAAAACAAAGCAACCACAGTACAGACAGACTGAGTTGTCCTTTCTACCAAAACCAGTACACCAAGGTGTCAATAAACTCCATTTCCGTACCAGGGTAGTGGTAATTTTCTTTTTTTTCTTTACACTTCTGCTGTCTATGATCTTGATTCTGCTGCTGCAACATTTATTGCAGGCATGTAATTTCTACAATATGTTAAAATGGAAATACAGTGCACTTGTTTACCCTGGGAACTTTGACCCAGTGCTATGCAATATCCTGACCTTTGTTTTAGAATACAATCTGCAAATGTGAATGCTTTAAAAATAAAAGAGTTTAAAAATAAAACACTTCAAAAGAGAACCCATGAGCCTTGAAGTAGCAGGAGGTACCGCAATTGCACAACTTATCTCAGCTTCTCACATTAAGATTTCAATCAGTTTGCTCCAAACTCACATAACAGACCTGAAAGCATGAAGCAACTGCTGCTTAATCCTAACCGTAAGGAAAGAGCTTCTTCAAGGTCAGAGTTATGCTGGCACAGCATCTATCTTACCTTGCCACACACCTGTGCAGCTCATGACCAAGATGAGTTTTATTTGGTTCTGAACTGATTTGTACCAATAAAGGCAGTCTCTTAAAGTCTGCTGTTACGAAGAAAAGCCGTTGTAATCATTTCATGTGACTTCAAGGAAAGAACTACAGGGGCAGAGTTAAGTGAAGAGAACAAGTGAAAAACAGAATAACAGTACAGTAGAGACCAAAAGGGGGGCAAAAAGAAAAGAAAATGTACTTTAAGACAATTCACTGCTTTGAGCACCAGCTCCCATTTCTAGTCCAGCAAAGACTCACACGCAGAATAAGGTAGGGTCCGTGTGAAAACCTCATCCAGACACTCAGAGTAAGGCCATAAGAAACTCTGGCAATGTTTATTGCAGATCTTCTCTCTGTGTATTTGGACCACCCAGCCTCCCTTCTCTTCCCCTTCTCGGCTGCTCACCTTCCTCCCTTTTAGAGCTGGACCAATTAGTTCAAATCTCTGGCAAAAAAACCAAATAGCTTGGACTATTTTCAGCAGAATCCCAATAAAGAAGTCTAGCCTTAAAACTTACTTATTTGTATGCATTCCTCAGACATGCATCTAGCAAGCACAACCTTGGATCCTTTCTATCTTCCCCAGGCACAACATCAAAGCAAATTCTACCCCACCTATTCAATTTCATGCAAAGACAACATTATTGGGCTGGCAGTGGACTGTTATTTATACTTCAAGACTACCTGAAGTCTTCACATAGAAATCAGGCCACATTTAGCTGGACACTTTAAAAAAAAAAGATTAAAGGTCTATATGAAGACAAAGTGGTCCACCAGTTCAGTATGGCCAAGAAATCTGCAGCAGTGAAGCCAGTAGCTCAGAAAGTCCCTGAATCCAAGTATCCTTGGAAGGTGGGAGAAAACATGCTAGGAAATTATCAGTACATCTGCTATGGGCTGCTGTCAAAGACAGGACAGAGGGTTAGTGGAACCATTGCTCACATTCAGTACAGTGGTTCTGGCGTGTTTACCCTCAGACACTATCAAACGCTGCATTATCTGCTTGTGTGCTAAGCTACACTCAGGCTTTGGGTACGCGTATACTCCTCACCACAGAAACAAGTGAGAAAACTTCTGTGCTGTCATAATCAACACTGCGCTCTGCTTTTTTTCTTCAACACATACCACAGGTGCCACAGCATCATCTGACTCATATCATTTTCTGCATCTCTCACATAACACAAAACCACGCTATAAACACAAGATGCTCATGTCATCCACAGTGTAAGAAGGCCATTCTCCTGCATTCTCCTCCAGTGTTCAGGCTAGTGAGACCTTTCAAACATTACAAGTGTCATGGGGAAGGGCAGGTGTGGTCTGCTTTCTCTGCAAAGTATGTCTCAAGCTCCAAGTATGACCACAGCAGGACTCTTCCCCCTGGCTCATAACACTAATGAACCAAGAGTGACAGATGATAAAACACTATTTCCTGGCTTTCCTGCCTATAATCTGTGAGCAAGGGGAGATGGACAGCCTTTAAAAGTTTACATGGTGCAAGTAGGACGTTGCATGGGTGCCCTTCAAGAATAGTATTCCATTGTCAGTGGCAATCTTTCCTTCCAGACTGAATACTTTGTGGGACAAGATGAATCCAGCCCAATCATAAATTGAAAAAAATGGTGACACACACTTAGTTCTTTTCTCCTGGTTGTATGCTCCAGAGCTAACTCACCTGTGATATCCCCTCTGCAGACAGCATGAATTCAAAGTAGTAGTACATTACACTTTTTTTCTTCTTAAAACAAACAAACAAAAATCCCCCACTGCAAACTGTCCCTTTGCAAAACAAAGGCAATACTAACTTCACAAGAGCATTGTGAAGCTCTGTTTGTTCACGTCTGCCCAACACATGATAAACATGAATATACTGTCAGTGTCAACAGTATACAAAGCAGGCAGAATACATAGAACTTATTCATGAAGAAACAAAAATGTAGAATTTTGAAAAGTTTTTTTCCCAGAAAAACAAGTCTGTACAGTCTACCTTCTACCCAAATTGCAAGTCACTGTGGTTTATGCCGGAAATGGGTCTGCTGAGGGCGAAAAAGTCTAGGTCTGCTTTCTCAGCAGCAGGCTGGTTACTCTGTGGCTATTTTCAGTTTAGCATTTAGATTTATCACCCTATTTTTCTGCTCAGAAAGAAAACAAGTACAGAAATTAGGTGAAATTGCTCTTTTTTTTTCTTCTCAAATATATAAAAGTTTTTGAAAGATAATACATTTTACAGAACAGAATTTTTGGAAAATATTTGAAAATATTTGAACAACAGTAAAACAATATTTTGTATAAACATGGATATACATTAAACTATAATACTACAACATAGTTTGCAAACCAAGTACTCAGATATTCAGACGGCCTTAGATCCTCTTCATTGCTAATTTATGTAGAAATAGATGCAAGAAAATGACTGAAATCTCCATTCACTCTCATTTTCTAAGAAAAAAAGAACAAACTCGTGCCAGATTTAGCTACGCAATTCCTGTTCTTTTTTTTTCCTGTAAGCTGTTATCTTTAAAGTAGTAAGGATTCCTAGAGACACAGACCAGTTATTTCACATTCAGTTCAATGAAGCCTGTCATAGAAAGAGCACGTCTGTCCTTATCTTTTCCCCACCTCCTTGTTCTCGTGATATTAAGTAGTGGTGAGTCTGACAGAGAGTATTGCTTAGCTCCCATTAGAAATTAAGTGTGAATGACCAGTGATCCAGTGTGGCCTGCAAGCTGATTTTAATGGTGGCAGCTGGCCTGATGACAGCACAGAACTGGGATCACTCCTCTGTGCTGTGGTGAAGCAGGTGGAGGGAGAGGATGGAGCTGTTTCAATTTACTAGATTTGATGCTGACTATGCAAATAGCCAAAATTATTTTGTGTTGGTCTACTGAACACGTGTCTGGGAACAGAAGTGTCTTCTATGTATGCAGAGGTTGGCTATCCCCACTGAATGGGAAAAAAACCCAACCCAACACTCCAAACAAAACCGTAAAGAGTTCTCTCTCCATGAAGCAGTTTACTCACAGATCCGTCACACTTTGATCCAGAGACTCTCCTTCCATCTGACTTTCATTGTGGAGAGAGTCTGATTCCTGTACTTGGCACAGCTCCTCATCAGTGATTATATCAAATGCTGCATCATCTGGTGGTTTACAGGCTTCACTTGCAACTGTGCCATAAAAGGACATGAAAAGAAACATAAACAATATTAGCTAGTTGTCTGGAAAACAAACAAGCAAAACCGTTAAGGGCCATTCCTCTACCTTTACAGAAGCACTAGATAGCTACTAGAACCAACTGAAAACCTCAGGCTGACTGACATTCATCTAATATACATGCAAATTTCTGTCAATACCAATTAAATTCAAAGATGGGACCAGCCCCACCCTGAAAACACTCGATGGACATGCAGGTCCTTGGGACAGGAGGTGACCATGTGGTTTGTTGGAGAAGGTCTAAGAACTCTACTTATTTCTTCACAACATGCAAACAACACACTAACCAAAAGCCCTCTCGGATGGTGACACAGGTGATTCCAATGAAGCTGGTGATCCTTCCTGGTTGGCACTGGATCCAGAGTCATCTGTACTGTCCACAATGACTCTAGGCTTATTAAAGCAAGCTCTGCAGCAACGCTCCTTTTTTCCACCAGGCTTTGTCACCATGTAGTTGTTGCAGCAGTAGTAGCAGAAAATGCGACCACACATTCTAGAAATGATTTGAAGCCAGAGGTGTTAGAATCGTACAACATACAAGTGGAACATATCTATGTGACAGAGTTTGGGGCTTTGTCATAATGGTCTCGGTCTCTGAAAAAGCCCGAATGCTACATCCATGGCTGAACTCATAATACAGACTGTGTTGTTTTCTGAGGCGAATGAAGCAAGTTTTCTTGACAAGCACCGGACAGAAATTCACATTCATACTTTGCTAACTTAATAAACTGGGAAAACAGAAAAAAAACATAAAAATACTAAAAAAAATGAATATACATTTAAATATAAAGACATAAAACAATTAAATCAAATACCCACAAATATGCAACACAAATAAATAATATATATATAAAGTACATACGAAGGAAATGTATTTAGTACTATTACACAGGCCAAATCCCATACTAAGATAGAGCAAAACTCTATTTGATTGTAAGGACTGTAAGAACATGTCTGTATGTCTTTACTTAGTAATCATCTCTCTCCCCTTCAGAGAGGGAAGAAGAAAAAATATTGGACACATACATGTACATTCATCCCTCCTGCCCTCTCTGCTCTGCAGTCTCTCATTATTAAACCTGTCAACTACTTTTTAATGAACATGTTAAGATTTTCATGAAGAAAAGAACCCAGCAGGGATGACTGTTATTTGTGAAGTCTTAGTGGTTTTGTTTTTCATAATCATTTAAATCATTAGTAACAGAAAGCACGAGCAGGTTTCACAGGTTTTAGCAGAAATTAGTAATTTCGAATTTGTTACCGGAAATGACTTCACCATTTATTAATCCCCATCGAATGTCCCCTACATTCATATGCAATTGAAACAGTCTCAGTACTACATACCTTACAAGATGAATCAGGTTGTGACAATAAAGAACAGTAAAGAGCCAAAACAAACATATCACTAAGACCCTGGAATGTATTCACTTAAATATATTTGAATAAATCTAGATTGGGTAACTAACAACTCCAAGCAGGCTAACTGTATAGCAAATAATTTAATATTAACTTTTTTAAAAAAGATTACTCTGCAATTGGTAATTACCTCTGACCATACCTACTGTAAGTAACCAAATTTATAATTGCATGGCATGTTGGCTTTGTTCTGAAATACTTCTATCACAATAGCAAAACCAACTTAGTGAATGTTGTTTACAGCATGCACAGCGCAGTGCATAATAAATATATTAAAAACAGGATCCTTCAAAGAAACATCCTACGTAGGGTGTGATTATCTTTGTTTCCAGAAATGAGAAACTGACGGACTCCCCAAGTCAGAGTTGCATCCAGATCTTTGCTTTAATACATGTCAAGGGACCTTTCCATTAATGTCTCTTATCCCTTGTAAGCTCATTCAGCTTACAATGTCAGCTCAGTGTTCATTCAGCCTCTACAATGTCCTGTATCAATGATTTTGACCAATGAACTGTGAACATTAAGAAATATTTCATCCATATAAACGATCATACTGAATTTTGCTTTTGCACAGCGTAACAGAGTTCAACAAACTGACCTGCAGTGGTGTCGGCGCACCATCCATGAGAATTCTCTCTGGCAGTCCAGACAATGATTAACCTCTGTGTCCCCTTGCCACCTTTGCTCTGCACTCAGCTTCTGCTGGAACTCTAGAGCATCTGATTTTTGCCACAAAGCATCCTTATCTCTGCAGAGATACAGTTAAAAGGAAGAAAAACACATTAAAACTATCAGTGCTGGTTTACTGTTAACCAGACTCAATTTGAATGCTGCTGAAAGCTTCACAGTAAATATTGCTTTGCTGTAACTTCGGAGGAGCTTTCAGAAATAAAGATAGATCAAGAAACCTACCACAGCTCTTGGGAAGGGCGGAAGGAAAATACATACCATTCGGAGAACTACATATTTTTGCAAAACAGAGAGCCAAATTAAGGAGGAGATAATATTGTTTTATTTTTGACTGCATTATGGAAATGCAAAATTTCAACTGCTGATGAACTTGGCCATTACCTGTATCTTCAATTCAGGAATACAAGACTGAACCACCTAGGCAGTATCCCTTAACATGCTAAGCTAAGATTTTCATTTCTACTTGCTGTTTATTTTGATGCCAACCTGATAAGTTCTATCAAACGTTCTTCAAGGAACTGTTTTGTTCTTGTCAGGTCATCCAGTTCAGCAAATAACTTCTGGTCGCTGCTGTCTTTGTCAGCTGCCACCTTGCTGAGCTTCTCACTGTAATCCAGGACCTTCTCTTTTGCTTCATCAGCTTCTTTTTGGATCCTGACCAAATACAAAGCCAATTAAGAATCGTTATTAGCTTACGTGCATTCAAGTCTTCCCCATGGAAGAAAGCGGTCCTCCACCCTGATAAACAGGTAGTTTCAGTGCAATTGTTCTCAGTGCGCCTATTTTTTATAGCTAGCCAGAATCTCTCCAGTTTTCTGTATCACCGAAAGTGCACACAGATCTGTTATCTGGTGAACACAGTCAGCAATCAGCAATTTCTTGAATGCCCTGCTTATAGCAAAGCTTATGGTGGCTATCACATTGAGAATAAAATTAGTGTCCTCAGAAGCCATGATCATCAGCAGCTGCAAACTGAGCTAAATGGGGTAAGTCCTATAGCCACGGGTTGTCCATTTGCAGGTTGCACACAAAAGGGCCATTTAATATACCATACTCCTTCATAGCCTTCATGTTCGCAAAAGAGAAACAAACCAGTTTCTCACTATATTCTTCTAACACAGATGCAATTAAAAAACTACAGGTTAACACAACTCAGTTCACTGCACAGTCAGTGGAAAGAAGTGTCCCCAGGAAGCTTCCACGAATGTAAGTCTTGGCTTGACAATACAGTAATTTCAGTACTGTGAGTCCCAGCAATGGATCAAAAATGCTACAGCAACACAACGTGAAGATCTGAGCTGGTCTGAACTCACTCAGCTAATTCAGCTAAATTCAAATATTTTTATGAGTTAGATCAAAGGGCAACAAGAAAAGCTTCTACAGGTACGTCAGTGATAAAAGGAAGACTAGGAAAAATGCGGGCCCTCTCCAGAAGGAAATCGGAGACCTGGTCATCCAGGGTATGGACAAAGGGGAGGTACTCAATGACTTTTTTGCCTCAGTCTTCACTGACAAGTGCTCTAGCCACACCACCCAAGTTGCAGAAGGCAAAGGCAGAGACTGGGAGAATAAAGAACTGCCCACTGTAGGAGAAGATCAGGTTTGAGACCATTTAAGGAACCTGAAGGTGCACAAGTCCATGGCACCTGACGAGATGCATATGCAGGTCTTGAGGGAACTGGTGGATGAAGTTGCTAAGCCACTATCCATCATATCTGAGAAGTCATGGCAGTCTGGTGAAGTTCCCACTGAATAGAAAAGGAGAAACATAACCGCCATTTTTAAAAAGGGAAAAAAGGAAAACCTGCGTAACTACAGGCCAGTCAGTCTCACCTCTGTGCCCGGCAAGATCCCGGAGCACATCCTCCTGGAAACTGCACTAAGGTACATGGAAAATAAGGAGGTGATCAGTGACAGCCAACACAGCTTCACTAAAGGCAAATCATGTCTGACAAAGTTGGTGGCCTTCTATGATGGGGTTACAGCATTGGTGGATAAGGGAAGAGCAACTGACATTATCTATCTGGACTTGTGCAAAGCATTTGACACTATCCTGCACAACATCCTTGTCTCTAAATTGGAAAGACATGGATTTGATGGATGGACCACTCTGTGGATAAGGAATTGGCTGGATGGTCACACTCACAGACTTGTGGTCAACGTCTCAATGTCCAAGTACTGACCAGTGGCAAGTGGAGTTCCTCAGCGGTCAGTATTGTGACCGGTGCTCTTTAACATCTTTGTCAGCAACATGAACAGCGGGATTGAATGCACCCTCAGCAAATTTGCCAACAACACCAAGCTGTGGTGCTGTCGACACACTGGAGGGAAGGGATGCCATCCAGAGGGACCTGGACAGGCTTGAGAGGTGGGCCTGTGCCAACCTCATGAAGTTCAACAAGGCCAAGTGCAAGGTCCTGAACGTGGGTCGGGGCAATCCCAAGTGCAAATACAGGTTGGGCGGAGAATGGATTGAGAGCCACCCCGAGGAGAAGGACTTGGGGGTGTTGGTTGATGAGAAGCTCAACATGAGCCGGCAGTGTGCACTTGCAGCTCAGAAGGCCAACTGTATCCTGGGCTGCATCAAAAGAAGTGTGCCCAGCAGGTTGAGGGAAGTGATTCTGCCCCTCTACTCTGCTCTCGTGAGACCCCACCTGGAACACTGAGTCCAGCTCCGGAACCCCCAACATAAGAAGGACATGGATCTGTTGGAGCAGGTCCAGAGGAGGGCCACAAAGACAATCAGAGGGCTGCAGCACCTCTCCTCTGAAGACAGGCTGAGAGAGTTGGGGTTATTCAGCCTGGAGAAGAGAAGGCTCCAGGGAGACCTTATAGTGGCCTTCCAGTACTTAAAGAGGGCCTACAGGAAAGATGGGGAGGGACTTTTTACAAGAGCATGTAGTGATAAGATGAGGGGTGATGGCTTCAAACTGGAAGAGGGGAGATTTAGATTAGATACTAGGGAAAAATTCTTCACTGTGAGGGTAGTGAGACACTGGAACAGGTTGTCCAGGGAAGTTGTGGATGCCCTATCTCTAGAAGTGTTCAAGGTCAGGTTGGATGGGACTTTGAGTAACCTGGTCTAGTGGGAGGTGTCCCTGCCCATGGCAGGGGGTTGGAACTAGATGATCTTTAAGGTCCCTTCCAACCCAAATCTATGATACTATGATTCTATGATTTTGTACTGACAACAGTACAAATTGACTTCAGCACAGATCAAGACTCATCAGTCTTCCCACAAAGACAATGATATCAGCACAAAAATGTAAAAATTTGGTTTTGATTAACCCTTTAGACTTTGTATAAGCCCATGCCTCATGAAGATCTATTTCAGACTGCCAGATAATCTGTACCACACAGGCCCACATTACAGACCTTGGAAACACAGCCCATGTTAGATACTTAAAGCTGATAAGAAACCTGACAAAGACATGCAGGATGTGGTCCCATTCAAATAATTCTTACTGATTCCCTGAAACTTCATGGAGAGAAAAAAAAAATATCAAAAAGCACAAATTTGCCATTCCTTATGAAAAAAAAAGAGCCAATATTGGTGTGTTAATTTTGTGACTAACCTATAAGGTAAAAGGAGGTTGTAAAATGCCTTTCAGTTTCAAAAAGGAAGACATACAATGAATTTACGTCATCAGCTAAATTAACAATACAATAAAACCTAAACCTTGCATTCATGTGTGTTGTGTAATTTACATATTTCTCATCTGAAGTGTCAATCTGATATTCCCCATCAGTGCTCATGCACTCTTTGCCCTATATAAACCCTGTGGCATATGCTACTTCATAAACCACAGCAATTTTCAATATGCTTTGGTTACTGGCCCCTTGCTTGCCTTACAATTAACAGCTTGTGTAAGGAACCCAAACTCCCACCTTTCCAAGAGTTGTCTCAGAGACGTCACCTCCTCTTCCTTCTGCAGCCGAGCAGATTCTGATTCAGACAGCTGTTCTCTTGCTTCATCCAGCTTTCTAGACAAACTCGTGTTTGCAGCCTAGTAAATAAATTAATGTATTTCGTTACATATAAAAACAACACTTTACCACACATTGGACAATTACCAAGACACCTAAACAATGCTTTAAAAGAATCAGTTAAAGCCAAACCACCAATTAAGATGTTATTGTATAAGCAGATACTAATTAATTGTGTACTAGTGATTGATTACTTCTGTCACACTGAGTAAGGGATAGACTCTAAAGTAAGACAGTATTAAGCATGTAATTCTTATTAGTCCATGTCAGTTGAGCTTTAGCCTCCTTATCAAGGAAAATCTCTCAAAGATAATGGCAAAAGAATACACCCTAAAAGTTTTTTCACCATCTAAAAGTTTCAAAAGAAAAAAAAAAAGAGGAAAATGTTATTTATTAAACCTATATGGAACATGAAGGACAATGGAAACAAAAACTTCTTTCACAGCTAGCCTCTCCAGAGACGTCTGCCAAACTCAAAGTTCTCAGGGAACGTACCTAACTGCGTCTAAAGGTGTACTTACTTCTGCTAGTAGGCAGGGCCAGGTTCAATACCTTAACTTTGTTCTTTCTGGATTCCTGACACCTCAGTACGATGCTCCTAACTCAACTGTTTGATAAATGCATTGCAAAAATCCTATTTTTTTCTGATTAGGTTATTTCTCAGCCAGATTAATTCTCTGATTCAGTGCCCCTTGCAGCCTGCAAACAGTTGGATCCACATGTGTGGCTGTGTGCAGTGGGCATGCAGGGCCTAAGACAGACACCTTTGAAACCTGCACTGCCATTTAAGAAGTGTACACATAACCAGGTCTTACACAAAACCTGACTAGCTTTCAAACCAGGACAAATCCTAAGTGCCGTTGTGCTTTCAGTAACCTCTGTTTCAGTGGCTTACTTTCAGCTGAAAAGTATTTTGTCTGCAGCACTTCTATTTATTCAAGGGCATTCTCAACTCAAAACCAGTCATCAGAAGTGCTATCTGCCTTCTCAACTATAACTCTAATGCCTGCTGACACAAACACCTCTGTATTTTAATCAGATCAAGCACCTACTTGTAATTCCGCAATCTCTTCCTCTGCAGCATGCTGTTGTCGCCTCTGCTCCTCAATTTGCTCTCTTACTTTGCCACACTCTTCACTGACAGCCTAGCAGAGAGATTGAGGCAGGAGTTAGCATTCCTCTAGCAGCTACCCCTTCATCTACGAAATTCCCAGTTTTGAAGCACGAGTACTCTTACTGCCATGTATGGGATAAATAAAGGGCCATTGTCAGGCTCATGAAAGACAGCTAAAGAGACACCCAACTCATGGATTCATGGAAACTCCCCTCTCTCTGATTGCAGGCTAGCTGTGTTTTACTTTTACTTGCTATGGGCTATTACAGTTCTTAACAAAAAGAAGGCCCAACTTGCAAAATACTTTGGCTCAGAAGAGTGAAATAGCCCATATAATATTGGGGTTTAAGAAGCCTTTATGAAAATGAAACATAAAAGAATGTATGCTATTTTCTCAAACTCGTGGGATTTTTGGATGCCACCAGTGTCATAAGCCTCTGATCAACTGCTAGTCTTAGACATTATCTCAGAATGGCAAAACAAACACAATAAAATCTTAAGCCTTTAGGTGTGCTGTTTCACATATACAGGGCTGACTCACGCTTTTCTGGACACAAAACTTTGATCTTCTCGGCTGCTACCTTGAGCAGTTGAAAGAAAAATACATGAGGGAATTAACTGCAAAAGTATCTGGTCTCACTCTAAGTTTGCCTTCATCAAAATCAGTTTTAAGGAGTAGTGTTACGGGTGTGGGGAACAGGTCTTGCAATGTTCCTACCAAAAAAGAAAAAAAATCACAGCTGTGACCAGAGGGAACAGTTAGAGAAGATGCCACCTTCAGCATTAATGTAAGAAAACATCACCCTCTCCATTACTGGCTGGCTTTTCCATATCACATGGCCTCTCCACTGTGCTTGGATGGCCATACTATACAGCTCTAAAAAACTCTGAAGAGTTATTTTACCTCAAATAGGCCCAGGTCATGAGTGTAGAGACATTTTCAGATTCCCAGGTTAAGGCTAGTTGTGTGCTAGTCTCAGAGCCTGACCAACACAAACCTTAGGATTTCAAGCAGTAACTGCTGCAGCAAACAGTAAAACAGGGGAAATCCTGCACAGCTCCCTCAGCTATAATAATCACATTAATTTACCTTGAATTTTGTCTGATAATTTAGAATCTCTGTGCTCATTTGAAATTTTATTGCAGACAGCTCTTCTTGGCTGGTCTCTTGGAAACTCTGTGCCTGTTTCTTCACTGTCTCCAGCTGCAATTGCAGGCTTGGGACAGCTGCGGCACATATTTGAGCCTCCTCTAATTTCTCTTGCAAGCTCTTGTTCTCCTGTCTGAGATTAGAGATGTCAAGCTTCAGCTTCTCCTGTTGCTTTGTTGCCTGTTCTTCCAGTTCTTTGAGCCTTTCTGTGGCCTGGGCTAACTGCTCTTCTGCATCCACCTTTTCAGAGGTCAAGGCACAAATCTGAATACCAAGTTCAGCCATATCTGTATTGGTCCTGTGGAGCAGATCTTTGTTTTCTTCATTTTCCATTCTAGCAACTTCCAAGTACTGCTTAACCTTGGATAGCTCTTCCTTCAGGTTCAGCAAATTATTTTCCAGCTCAACTTTTTGATGGGCTGCTGTCTCCTGCTCTTTTTTCAGCACTTCTTCTCTTTCTTTACAGTGCATGAGTTCTTCCACATGGTTTCTGTTCAGTGACTCACTTTGCTCTTTCAGCTGCTGGACAAGTGCCTTCTGCTCACCCAAGACAGTCTCTGTGATTGCCAGCTCACCTCTCATCTGCTCTCTCTCATCAGCAGTCTGCTGAAGCTTAACTCGCAGATCAAGGACTTCTGCTTGCAGTCTAGACACTTCACCTCGGTTGACCTCCAACTGCTCTTCACTCATGGTCAGTCTGGAGGCCAGCTCTTTTGCCTCCTTCTCCAGAGAAGCTGCCTGCTGTAGCTGGTGTTTTTCCACTGATTCCTTTTCCGATGTGAGGGATTCAATAAGTTTTGTCTGATGAAGGCATGTCTTTTCAACACTGAGCTTTTCTACCTCAAGAGTCTCTGCTTTCTTCCTATGTCTTTCAGCTTCTGCTCTTAGCTGCTCACACTGGCTCTCCATGCCTTGCAGTTCTGCTTCCTTCTCTGTGAGCTGTGACTGGAGACACTCTTTGCTTTCCTTCAAGGTGCCTAAGCTTTTTTCCATTTGTAAACTATGCTGTTTGGCATTCTTCAGCTGTCCTTCAAGTGAGGCATAAGACTCCTTGGTGGCCTCTTCTCTTTGCTTTAATTCTTCATAGTCTGAGTGCAGAGCCTCTAATCTCTCCTCCAGAATTTGGCTTTGCCTCCTGGCATTCTGCAAGTCTTCATCCAGCTGTTTGTTCTCACCCCGGAGCTTCTTCTCTTTTTCATCAACAGACACCAGAGCATCATCTATCTCACTCTGAAGCTGTTTCTCAGAGGCTCTCAGCCTGGCTACCTCAGCTTCCAGGGAAGCTTTAGAAGCTTCCAAATTTTTCAGCTTCCCTTCCATCTTCTTCTTGGACTGCTGCAAATTCGCATTCTCCGTTTTCAGTTTCCTGCTCTCCTCATCCATTTCGCTCACTGCAGAGTTTTGCTGCTCCATCTGCTCCTCCAGCTCCATGACTTTCTGGCTGAGATGCTCCTTCTCAGACAAGAGTTTCCGGTTTTGCTCCTCAAGGCTACGCACAGTCTGACTCACCTTTGTTAAGCGACCCTCCTGTAGTTCAAGTTGCTCTGCTTGCGACTGGGCTTCCTGCTTCAGTGCTCCTTCCCTCCTACTATACTCCTCCTCAAGTTTCTCTTTTCCTTTCCTTGCTTCCTCAAGTTTTTTTTCCAGTGACCCCACCTGAGCCAGCGACCCCATTACCTGGGTCTGGAGCTCAGCCATCTCCTTTCCTTTCAGGGTCAGGGCCTTCTGAAGTGCATCCATTTCCTTTGCCATGGTTTCCAGGCTCCCAAGCAGCTTTTCACTCTCTTCTTTGGAGTCAACGGTGAGGCGATTGTATCTGAATTCCAGTTCCTTCTGTGCCTCTTCCTTCAGCTGCAGCTCCTCCCTTGCTGCTTTCAGCTGAGATGCATGTTCATCATTGAGTTTTTGCATATCTGCCTTTTCCTTTTCTGTCTCCTGAAGCTTCTCTAACAGTGCCTGTATCTGTAGGGCAGAGTCACACTGGGCTGTGGCATGCTGTCCCTTTTCCTCCAAGGCAGCATCAACTTTTGCAAGGAGGTTGAGG
Source organism: Burhinus oedicnemus (assembly GCA_008921705.1). NCBI lineage: Eukaryota > Metazoa > Chordata > Aves > Charadriiformes > Burhinidae > Burhinus > Burhinus oedicnemus. Next base: position 121,853 of record VFFE01006190.1, read on the forward strand.
CTCTTCTGTTCTGTGGAACTCAGCTTGGCTTTGAGCTCATTGATGCAAAGATCCTTCATAGCAACCAAAGCCCTAGAGGCCTCCAGCTCCTGATTCAACACCTGTAGTTTTAAGGCACAGTCTTCCTTGCTGGTCACCAGCTGCTCCAGCTTTGTTGAATATTCCTTCTGCTGCTCCACTGCATTCAGTTCCAGTGACTGCAGGCACTTCTGCAGGTCATGAACAGTGCTCTGAGTGGAGTGCGAGACCTCACACTGCTTCTGCAACTCTGTGATCATCTTTGTCAGCCGGGAGTTCTCCTCGCTGTAGTTACTGTTCTTCTCCTTTTCTACCTGTACTTGTTCTTTCTGAAGGCTGACAGCTGCCTGGAGCTCCTGGTTTTCCATTTCTAGCTGGTGAATACGATCTTGAAGTTCCCTCTGCCTCAGCTCAGCCTGGTCAAGTTCTACACGCATCTCTTCAAAGCCCTCAAGGTGTTCAACATTCAGTGAGCTATTTGCATCAGGGCTGGAGGGAAACTCTTGGGCCTAAATGAACAGAAGGGGAAAATCAGAAAGTTTAAGAAGTATTAAACATTCATTTAAATTATGTGCTCAAATGAGAACAAGTTCAGGTTCCAAGTTCAGTGATGTTGTATATTGCCTTCACAGCACTACAAGTTATCAACTTATAGGAAATGGGTCTTGCTTTCAGAAAAGATAAATGAAAGCATACCTGTCTGCAGGCAGTCTTCTGAATATTTTTTTTTCCTCTACAAGATTCGCATATTCAGTTGAATCAGCTACTGGACAATTCCCATTACTTTTAATTAAGAACGCTTTTTGTAGGTTACCGTTTTAAGGGTCATAATCACCATAAAACCACCAAGCTCTCCAGAACTGTGCCACTAATTAAAGATCTACCATGCCACATAAACACTTATTTGTAATTTGCTTACCTGCAAATAATTGCTCACTAAACTGCTCATGCTGGAACTGCGACTTGGGGGCTTCCATAAATATGCTGAAGATCCAAGCGAGGACAGTGTCCTCCTGTTGATCACACAGAGAAACCATATATAAGAGATATCTAAGTGCATACACGTCTTTCTACTCTTACATGTAAGATTTATCCAGTTGTAACTACCACATACAAAAAGACATAACTGCACCTGGTTTCTGGGCCAACAGCCACTGAAGTTGATGGAAAACAAAACAGGGATATCAAAGGCACCTATAAAAGATCATGGGGTTGGTAGCCATGACTTCCCACATCCACAAGAACCCATGCAGCTTTGCCCTAAGAAATTGTATTGCTGTGTGGTGGCGGCTCAACCAGATGGTGGCAGCATGCAGCTCTGGAAAACACCAACTGATACACACAAATGGATGTGGATCAGACCTAGTAGTTTTTGATATTCCCTCCTTTGAGGTGGGATCAGGCTGTAATGACCATATTGTCTTCTCTACCATTGCTGCAAATGATGCACACAGCTTGGCTGTTCAGTCACTACACATCTCAGCTCTTAAAACAGAAGGATCTAAAAACATTTCTTCTTGTGCCTGTGAAGATGAGAATAGCTTGGGCTTAGGGTTTGGGCCTAAACTGCAGTTACTGGAAGTACTCCATTACAGACCATCAACTCTTATCTCTGGTATACAGTTTATTGAAGGAAAAAATGGCCAATTTGGTCATAGACTAATCACATGGAGAAAGTATATGCCTGCTCTAACACAAGTATTCCTACCTTCCAAAGCAGAAGCTTTTATAGATTCTGTAGCAGGCAGGTATTTTATGGCCCTGTTAATACAAAATGACAAAGTATTTCTATCTTACCTGGCAAATGCTGGCCAAGCAGCATCTAAATCATAGCCTCTTGATGCCAAGTCAAACTGAACGTCAGTGAGCTCATAGAGTTGACCCACAATGTCAGAACTCATTTTGGAATTCAGAAATGGACTTCTTGCATAGTACCAGTCACTTGAAAACAAAAAAAGTGAAGTAATACTCATTTGTGAGTAAAAAAGAAGCAGCAGTTTCACTTGCAAAAAAACCCCACAACATCATTATTCACTCTACCCCAGAAAAATTATGATAAGCTATTCTAAATGCAAACTGAAAACAACCAGATCTACCAACCAACATCCCATCCCTGTGATGTGAATGGAATCAAACAGCTTCAATGAATTCCACAGAAATGTCTTTAAAGGAGTTCCTGCACAAAATATTTTTTGCTCCAGTGCTTGGCCGAAACACTGGCAAGACAAAATATTTGCTATACATTGGATAATTAAACAGTAAATACCTAAAGCACACAATACATAAAAAACAAGGGACAGAAAGCAGCAACCAGAGTTAAATACACCGTGCAAATAGTTGGCTTTTTCTAAAAGCCCTACCAGTGCCCCTCCAAACAACTACAAACTATCTTCGGTGTTCATTGCCCAGGGGCAAGCTGTTCCTCTGTGTGACAATACAGAGATATATGCAAATGCTTTCTGGGGCTTTGCACAACACATCCAAATTAATTCCCCCTTATGATGTACAGCACAGAAAATCAAACCCAGGATCTTCAATGCTTATAAAAATGTCACCTTTGAAACCGACATATAGAAGCATCAGCAGCATCCACTCCACACACATTTAACTGTAACAACTTTCAACTTTTACCAGCCTAAGATAGGTATGAACTAGTGACCCAGGCCAAAAGGTCTATTATACCTCCTATCCTACTACCAGCTCTCTTAGCCAAACATTTGGAAGGGCTTCAATTTCTTTCAATAGCTACTAGGTGATGTTACTTGATGACACTGAGCAAACACCCATTAGTTAACAAGGTACTTTGCTATTCACCTGGTCACCTTGGTGTTCATAAAACATTGCTGCAAGGTGTCTGCTAGCCTTTGGTGAACCAGGGAGTAACGAAGAAATGCTCTTCCTTTTCCAAGAGATGTTCGTAGCTGGAAGGAAGAAACCACAAGAAAAGAAAATTCTAAATATCATTTGTAATCATGTAGAGACATGGCCAGAACAGTCTACATACCAACAAAAAAACCCAACATAATAAGGCACTAGTTGTAAAGGAAGTAGTAAGAATTGCCACTGAGAGACGCCTTCTCCCAACACTGTCATTGGGTGGAATCTTTTTTGAATGACGAATTTGTATCTACAGCTGGCTGTCATCCATTTTATAATAATATAAAAGGCATCACAGGACCAATTAATCATCTAATATACTGAGTGCATGAGTATAGACTGTGCTAAGGGCAATTTCCAATATAAGGCAAAATTTCAATGTGCCCAGCAAAGCCAGAAGTGACTGCTTAGGTTACATAAGATGTGTCTGGCCACAGCTGGAAGAGCTTTAGGGCAGATCTAGTCATAAAACAAAGATGTACACATATACAACTATAAATCCTCACGGATACAGTAATCCCAGACAGTGCAAAAAGCTTTTCTTAATACTTAGCTGTTAAGTTGAACAAAATCTAATTCCTACTTCAGACCAAGAGCAGCTGCATGACTGAAATTAATGGATCTTTTTATGAAGACACCTGTTAAATCAACATAAGGGGGATCACAAAACTCAGCAGTGAATTTGGAGAAAACTGGGAGGGGTGGCTGACACACCAGAAGGCTGTGCTGCCATTCAGCGTGACCTGGACAGGCTAGAGAGTTGGGCAGAGAGAAACCTCATGAAGTTCAACAAGGGCAAGTGTAAGGTACTGCACCTGGGGAGGAATAACCCCAGGCACCAGTACAGGTTAGGGGCTGACCTGCTGGAAAGCAGCTTGGTGGAAAGGGACCTGGGAGTCCTGGTGGACAACAGGATGACCATGAGCCAGCAATGTGCCCTTGTGGCCAAGAAGGCCAATGGCATCCTGGGGTGCATCAAGAGGTGTGTGGCAAGCAGGTCGCGGGAGGTTATCCTCCCTCTCTACTCTGCCCTGGTGAGGCCACACCTGGAGTACTGTGTCCAGTTCTGGGCTCCCCAGTTCAAGAAGGACAGGGAACTGCTGGAGAGGGTACAGCAGAGGGCTACAAAGATGATTAGGGGACTGCAACATCTTTCTCATGAGGAAAGGCTGAGGGACTTGGGTCTTTTCAGTTTGGAGAAGAGAAGACTGAGGGGGGATCTCATCAATGCTTATAAATACTTAAAGGGAGGGTGCCGGGAAGATGGGACCCATCTTTTTTCAGTGGTGCCCAGTGACAGGACAAGAGGTAACGGGCACAAACTTGACCATAGGAAGTTCCATCTAAACATGAGGAGGAACTTCTTTCCTTTGAGGGTGGCAGAGCACTGGAACAGGGTGCCCAGAGAGGTGGTGGATCCTGCGACTCTGGAGACATTCAAAACCCGCCTGGATGCCATCCTGTGCAACCCGCTCTAGGTGACCCTGCTCTGGCAGGGGGGTTGGACTAGATGATCTCCAGAGGTCCCTTCCAACCCCTGTGATTCTGTGATGTTTTGTTTTGTCTTTTACATCTGAACTATCTGTTGTCCTCCAAAATAATGAAACACTAAACAGTAATGTTTCATTTCTCCTTTCTATCAAAATCAGTAATCAATTTAGGAATGGAAAATGAAAGTGATGAAAAGAATTTCTCGCCAGTCAGCCATGCTCCTAGCCAAACTGCTCATCCAACTAACATACCAATTATATCCATGATTGAAAAATGGAGAGCCCAAGGAAAATATTAGAGGGGCTGAGGCTCAAGTTAGTAGGTTACTGTAAATTTTGCTGAAAAGTTAGTATGAAAGAAGGCTCAAAGGCCACACAAGCTTTCTCTCCTGATCAGTATTCCACTGTGGTGAAGTGAGAGCAATACCTTAACTCTCAGTTTCCTTGGGTTTGATGGGCTTCTGCACTCAAGTAAGACACAGATTCCTTATTTATCTCAGCAATCCACTATACAGAAAAATGTTCCTTATAAATGGAATGATGAAACGTGGAGCACAGGAAGCAACACCTTTTACTGTTTTTTGTTTTGAATGCTATAGGACACAAAGTGTGAAATAACATGGTCTCCAAAGGCAAATCTCAGAAACCCCAACCCCAGAAACAGCAAATTTAATTTGCCAACTGTTTTTTGCCCTCATTCACCCTGTAGATGTCTGAATATTTCTTCAGGGAGATGCTATCTCTGCCCTGTGCACAGAAGCTTATAAGTGTTTTTCCTAACTAGGCATATTTAGTGAATATCTTGAGAATAGTCAAAAACCCACTGGAAGCCACTGAAATAATCTGATCCTTACTCCCATTGGTTTATCAATTTAAACCGCAATGCCTTTTTTAAGCATGGAGATACTAGAACAAATGTATGTGATGAGAAGTAGAGGAAAATACTTACATATATGCAACTACAAGTAGCCAAAGACTATTTGACTACGAAGCAAAACTATGCCACCTCCCGCTAGAGCCCTGCTAGAATTCAGGGAAGCAAGCAGTGTCTGGTGCTGTCAGTGTTTCCATATTGACTGCAAACACTGTAGCTAAGGTGCAATGCATGCCTGTAGCACTGTAGTGCGTGCAATGTATGTCTGTAAAGACTTGGAAAGATGTGTATTCAGTGTGATCACCTTTTGAAAGGGGTATGACCAGAACTCACTGCTCACCTAATGCCATCAAGGACAAGGTGCTCTGTTGAATTAACAGCTGGGCTGCTTCCAGGGTATTCCTATTTGCTTCCTTGCTCCACCTCTCTAGCATATCATACACCCTAATATTAGAAGCACTGCAGGCAAAGCAGAAGAGGAGGCATAATGCTGTTAAATGTTTGACCATTCTTAAAAAGCAACTGCCATTACTCTTCCCTCCTTGTTCACTTCCATCTTTGAAAGCCAACAAGTAGTGTTCAGTAAGCAAATAAATGACATTCGGAAACCTTTATGTTCTATCCAGCCAGGTTCGAAAACTGGCTGCTGATTTCCACCTGTAATGAAGGGGAATAATCAAAGTGTTTTTCTGTCATCTGTCATTTAATTTCTGGACCTAAGTCTGCCAGCTCAGTTATGTGAAATGTCTGACTGATTTTTTTTAGAGTTCATATTCCTAAACCACAAGCTAATAAAGTTAAAAGAAGTCTTCCACAAGCTAATTTCTATGGCTGCACATAAATTGAAATAGAAAATATCCTTCTTCCAAACAATAATTTCTGATATCACGCTAACCATTAAACAGCCAGAGGTACTGAAGAAGGAGGGAAAAGAAGAGCAGCCTTTACATGTGGTAATACGCAGGTGATACCATAGGCAACAGATTGTTGAAGGCTACAACACAGTCACCTTTGCAGAGAAATCAGATTAGCTACTGTTACTGAGAATTTAGGGGCCAGTAGCTACAGCCAGAGGACCCTTCCTGCAGCAGCAGTCACTGCCATTACTTCTCCAGTCTTCCTGGAAGTAGTGGGAAAGTCAGACCCAATTTCCATGGCTCTCCCCTGTTTCCCCTTTTAGTGGTAAAACAAACTGGAGCCCTTCCTTGGCTTGTTTGCCTTGGAACAGCAAAATTCAATATTGCCTAAAATGCTGAGAGGAGTAAGTGAGGTATGGAACACAGAGCCTGCCTCTGCTAGAGTATCATGGCTCTTTTTCAGATGGTTTAGGACAACATTATCTAGACCTACTGTGGAGGAATTGCTAAATGAAGGAATAGGTAAATCTGCTGTAAATAGTAACTTGCTAATGCAATTTAGCACTGCTCACAGATAACAGAACTGAGTATCAGGACAGTGCTGGCTGGAAGCACCACACCACCACCTCTTTTACCCACAAGGGAAGTTCTTCAAGTTATTCTAAAGACTCAGACAGGATCAGCACAGGAAACTTCTCACAGCATTTATTTCATCCCCTCACTGAGCTGAAGACATAACATGGCTGTTACAAGATTAAGTTTTTATTACTATAGCTAATAAAAATAAAGCTTTTTGTCCTGTTCATGACAGCTTACCCAAAAGGAATAATGACAACCATCCTGAGCCATTACATCATGCTATTTGACATGGAGGAACAAAGTTGAGACAAAAGATGAAATGTTGCTCTCAGTCAGTCCTCCACAACTCTACTGACCAGTTGAAAAAGCCTTAAGAAATGTCAAACATGGTGAATCTTTCATCTTACTCTTAGAGCAAGTCCTGCCTTAAGCTGCGCTAAAGATGGCAGGCTCTGCCCTTGACTTAATTCCTCATTCTTATTTAGAGAAAATGGCACTAAGTTAATGAAAAGGTGGGGCACAACCAGAGATAAACAGGACCATCCACTTGTGTAAGTGGTCTTCAAAAAAAGTAAGAGTCGGTCTATCTAATCTTATATAATTTAGTGCCCTAGTACAAAGAGTAACCTTGCATTTTTATACTTTACATGAGAATTAAAAATAAAAATTCCCAACTTGTTTTTTGCTGTATGTTAAAAGCAGTGTATTTTCTTTTGATTCCCGCTACTCTCTGAAAAGACATACCAAAACATGAACCACATATGATGATGCTTAACTGATATACTTACTTCCGTAATAGACTTGACAAAGCGGATTCCATCATTAGCTCCTTTGACTTTTGCCAGACAGTCGCAGAAATAATCCCAATAGTCTTTTCTGTTCCCCAGCAATGTATTTTTTTCTTTCTGGTCAAACTTAAACAAGGAAAACAAAAAGCAGTGGGCAAAACTTAAATATAAATCTATACAGCTACTGCAAATTCTGTTCCTCTCCCAGCAACGTGTGCTTTCATGACTCCTCTTAGTTTTAGCCAATGTATTCACAAAGGAAAGAGACACTGTACCGCACTGATGCAATCCAGCAGTTACAAAAGCTACTTTACAGGCAGTAACAGATAATAATGTTCTGGCTCCAGTTAAAATACAGACATCCATTCAAAATTGCTGAAACAAAGATTTGCAACAGATTCAGCAGCTGTTCAAGAGCAAGGAACTAACAACCAGTTGCTGAAAGACCTGCAATCAAGTGTGGCAATAGCACACATATATGTACCAGAAAAACCTGCTCTAGCTAAATCATATTTAGAGCAGCGATGCAGTGAGGGTATGGACTGCAGCCTGGACCATTCAAATCCCAAAGGATCCTTCAGCTTCTGCTGAAGCCTCTGCAACCCAATTAAAACTCCCTTGCCTAGATTAAGGCTAGATTAGCATGTCTTTGTTGCAATCAGTGACACAATTACAGTATGTGTAGACACAACACTATGCAAACTGAATTTCAGTTTGCCCAGCAGTGTCCCCTTTAACTTAAATTTTGAGGATAGCCAAAAAGCAGCATTCCAGATTAAAAAATCAGCCCTTTCTGTTAAGACTTCTATACAATAAAACTTAATTTCCAAAGTGAAATTGCTAAAAATTCTGTAAATTATTCACACCACTATATTTGCATGGTGAACAGCTTACTAGTATCTATTTTGCATTAAAATGCTGTCAAGATCTCATTGCCACAGTTTTCCCAAGATAATTTAGCAGTATATATCTTTAAAAGCAAGCTCAAATCTGTCAGATCAATAGAATAATGTGTTACATTCTTCAATCAAGCTGCCAGGACTGCGTTTTGATTATATTTAGTTACTTTCACTTGAAATAAGTACAATAAGCAGCACACATTTCAGTCCACTTATTGGGGGAAAAAAAAAAAGAAAGAGACTCAACTGGATATTTATGACTATTTGAGTTAAACCCCACATACTGAAGAGTCAATCAGAGAAAACAAGGCCTGGCTTTGATGGTGGATTACAAATGATACACATCACTTTTTACCTGTAGGAGGTACTCAAGCTTGTAGGAGAATTTTTGCAAGTTGACACTGTCATCTGTGATTGGTTCTCCCCCTTCTTTAAATTCTTTACTTAATTCAGACACAGCATCTTTAAAACAAAGACATCAAAATGGTTAACTAATGCAAGAGATATGTAGCACTGAATCCATAAACAACTAAATAAATGGGTTTTCTGCCTGGATATTATGCATGTATATTCAGTTTCTTTCAGTCCAACTGTCTTAACAACAGTGCAAAAAGCTTATTGACGTGCTTGCAATTTAACACCACCTGTAAAAAAAATAGAGCTCAAGTTATGTCAATCTGTTATACTGACTACTTGTTCTTCTTAAAAAGAGAAGACACTTAGCAAAAACTGGTAACAGACAATTGCTAACTGGTTCTTCAGCAGAGGGAAGAGAAATAACTTTTTGCTGTCTCATGTGCACATTAAGGTATTGCCACAGGACAAACAGAATTCTGATTAGAAAGGACAAAGCATGTAATCTGCTAAAGGGGATCAGTAACACGAGAACAGTCATTTAGTCAGCACATTTATCTTCTCCATGCTTTATTCAGGAAGGTTCAGCTTACGCTGGTTACAAAACACAAATGGGAAAAATAATTTACATAAAAATAAGCATGCAGCAACCCCTCTTCCCTAAAACCTACACCCATAATGAGTGAGAAAATCTCAAGTCAAAGCAAAGTCTGCCATCTCCCTGGACACACTGGCCCCAAAAGGGTATACTTCTCAGCATCAGAAGTTACTGATTTTGATCTTGCTTTCCACTTGGTTTTGCACTTCTTTCATGTGTCTGAGTGAGCCTTAGCTCCCAGTCCCACTTGATGCCCTTTGCAAATTAAAATCTCTTCTTGTTAGCAGGCATGTAGATCTCCTTTTTATGTTACAGGAACGTCTAGATTCCCAGCTTTGGTGCATATCATACCTTATATTTAATAAAAATTAAAACAAAAAATATCTGGATCTTGCTATAGGCAAGGACAGAGGATTAGAACAGAGACAGAGTGGGAAAATGGTTATGAATCTGCTGCCAATTTTGCCTGCAACAGTGCTGTGGAAAATGAGGTTGGCTACTCCTAGTGGAAGACAAGTCAGGTACACAGAAAGCATGTTCCACTGCAGCAAGAACAGCAGATCCAATTCTCCAGCACTCTTTCTCCAGGTCTCCATTCCCCGTTTGTTTTTGCCTTCTGTTTTTTTCCCTTCCCACATTAGCAGTAAATCCACACCATCGTCCCATCAAGGGAGAGTCTAAAAATCAGGCCTTCTCCTTATCTCACATGAATTCTTGTAACAGCATAGCTCTAGTCATGCCAACAAAGTACTAGCTCACACTGCACACCCCACAGACACTTTTTTTTTTAATTGTAAAACTTATTTCTCATCTTGTATGTTTAAATTTGCAGGATTTAAGAATTTAGGATCCCGCAGAAGGTACAGCACCTTTCTCAACAAAAACATCAGTCACATCTCTGTTGAGCACATCACACACCTTGAACTATGTTGCTACAATTGCTGCACAAAAGCTTTACACAACTGAAAACACAACTCCTACTGTTACCTAAAATGTGGAGGACGCAGTCCAGCCTACAGAATGAATCTGTCAGCATGGCACTGTACCTTGCAAGTCTCTGATAATCCGCTGCAGCTGGCTTTCGCCACTAGTTGCTGCCATCTTGAAAACCAAAGAAGCTCCCCTTCTGGGCTGTTAACCTTTTCATCCATCTAGATAAAAACAGCAGAGCTCATACCCTTGATGAGCATTGGGCTGACGACGATTATTCTTCTCTGTGACACCCGCAATTCTGTAAAAGTAAAAAAAATTAAATCCTTTATCATCTCAAATGAGCAGAAGAGAGGTGCTTTGGCATTTTAGATCCTCCTTAGTAATGAATTCCCATAAGGCGAACTCTTTTCCAGGAACCTCCTTTATATTTCCTTCTAGATGTCACTTTCCATTTCAGTTATTTCTTCAGTTATATCTTTCAAAACTACTGAGCAAACCTCAGAGAGCAATTTTCTCTCAGCAGAGTTACAACACAGTCTTAGAGCCCAGCTCGGGCTGGAATTTCATGCAACTCATCTTGTGACCCTCAGGGAGGTTCTGATGACAGGGGACTTTCCCTGCAAAACCCTCTGCCAGATCTTCCCTACAGGCTGCAAAGTAAAAGGATACAATGACTTTTACATTTCAAGGGAGACTTTCAAGACACAGAGTAGGCACGGGCCAAGGAGTCAAAAAATGATGCATGTTTGATTCCCTGGCATTGGAGCATATTTTTAACTGATAAGAGCTACTAAAAGATTTAGTACTGGGGACTGGTTTTAGTGTGAGAACCATCTCTCATCCCCTCCTCAGAACCCACTGTTCCCAACACATGTAAGAGGACACCACTTTATTTTAAGCTCTGTTACAGCATCCCTGGCTGGATAAATATACCTTACACCACCTCCTTCACCTAGAACAATGACAAGTATTTATACCTAGCACTTGTAGAAAAACTTTCCTTAATTAAAATTAATGAATTAAAATCCTGAAACACTTTACTAAAACAACCATGCCTGGGAACCCAAACTTTCAAACTGGTAACAATCATTCAAAAAAGCCACATAGAAACTGCATAGGGAACTTACTAGGCATCCTGTTCAAAGGTTGTCCAGAATTCTGCCTGCAATGGTACAGTCAAATTTTCAAGCAAGCACAACACCCAAAGTATCGAATCTTTAGGAAATTTGCTGTTACACTTCTGTGCTTTTGTTATCATTCAAGCTGAACTACAATGAAATTAAGTTGTAATTAAAATCTTACAAACTTTTGAAATAGAAATGTGATTAGGTCTTTCCCAAAATAACTAAATTGGCATGGCTAAAGGAGGTGTTTGAATGAATTGAATGGACCATCCTTCTACCCTATATATTGAGGTATTGTTCGGAAATGGTCCTGATGTGATCCTGTATTCTTTTCTTTTTGAAACAAAGCAAACCTTAACAAAGCCACAGAGACATAAACATGGTAAGTATATAGAAAAAGGCTGAAACTAGGCTTACTAGTGTGTTTCTCTTAATACCTATGTTTTGTTACCTGCTAATTTCCATTTTCGTATTTTGATGGCAGTCATTACATTATGAAACAACTGTTGCGTGGACCATGTGCTGTCTGGGGAAGGGCCTTGGCCTGCAAAATCCCCATCACAGCTGTGCTGCTTCAGGGAGAGAAGGCCAGCACAGCATAGACTATCCAAGCTTTTGTGGTGCCAAATACAATTTTTTACCCCAAATCAACCATATTACATATCCAAGATTCCTATCTTGATTCTACTGAGTGATCATATAAAGTACCACACTTCCCGTCAACTTGCTGAGTTTGGGTACCAATGAAAAAAAGCAAGAATAACAAACCCAGTGAGCAAACATTTCCTTTTCTAGGCACGCACAGTAGTATCAGCCATATCTGTTCAGGTTAGCAACGGTTACAGAAAGGTGCATAAGTGAGAAGACTGTGCAATGTGGGCAACGACAAGGCAAAACGTGTAGCTAAACCAAATGTTCTTCCTCACACATTGGGGGAAGAGCGCAAGGACCGACAAGGGGATCCTGCCCGTCCTTCCCAAAGGCCAGAACAAGCTCCAACTGGAGGTTCCACAGGCACGAAGACTATGCAAGAGGCATGCCAGGAAAACAGCAAACAGGCCAACTGCAGGCATGTACAGGGAGCCTGGAAGAGATGGCAGTTGGGAGCTGACATGGGGCATCCTATGGCAGACAGGAGCAGCATGGGACCTCATCAAGTGCTAGCTCCCAGCCAGACTGCCCAAGCAGAGTTTTACTGGGGGAGGATTAAGGCAGTTTAGAATTGCCCCAGCCCCACTAGCACTGCATAAGTTAGTGTATTTGCCCAGAAGTCACAGATAAATGACTACTGTATGGGCAACAATTCAGCACAGCACAGCACAAGGGAAGGCAGTGTGTTCCCAATGGGTTGATCCTGTTGTGCCAAAGCAGCTCAAGACATGCATCTTTATCCCTGCCAGGATCTCCTAGGCAGAGTGCGGGAGCCCTGAACAGAGACAACAACTCAGCTGGAGGCATGTAGCTGCACAGCACACCCCTCTTCTTCATCTCCTCCCAATCACCCCTTTCCTCAGTACAGGGAGCAAGGTCTCAGAGGTTCCCCCTTCCTTGCATCAGCTCACACCCATGAGACATACATTTACTCCCCTCTTTTCCCAGAGGTGAAGGGGATCTATTGACCTAGGCTATTGCACAAGAAGAATGTGCTGAAACTTCTACCTGCCTTCTCCTCTGCAAAATGGGGAGAAAGGTACTTCTCTCCTCCGTGGTCCTTCCAGAGGTGTTCTTAGAAAACACAGTCCATCCCACAGAAAGGTGCAGAGCTCTCACTTCCTATGGCAAAGAAAGCCGACAATGTACCTTAACTGGTTTCCCAAGGTTTCAAAATAGGAAGAGCTTCTGTAAACACTTGATCTAGTCCTTCCTGATCACAGAACATTTTGCACCTGATTGTTTGGGGCACAACCCTGTTCCTCCAGCATTTCCTATCCTGTTACATATATCTGTAAATATCTGCTATGTGAGAACAGCACGATACGTGTCAGTCACGAGTGACCTGCTTTGGGCAAAAAGCTTTTTAGATGATGCTTTGTCATCTCTTATATAATAGCATTTGACTAAGGCCAATGGCATTAACTTGCACAAAACTGCAGTGCTGCAGTGACGTCAGTGCAGTGACACTAAGGACCTGGCACAGGGTACAGCAGAGGAGGCAAGACAGGGCATGTCATCAGTCCCTCCTCGCAGTCTCGGGCAGTGCCTGCTGACGTCTGAAGGTGGCTGCTCCCTCTCCTGCTGGCATAAGTACCAATGTGGGGGTGACAATCTTCTTTACAGAGGAGGATATCCTGGAGATTAAAGAAAGAAGCAGAAAGGAAACAGCCCACTTACAGGAAAATAAAAGACTTACCTGAAGGGGAGTGAGACATCCAAAACAGTAAACAAAATTTAATGACTGTAATTAAATTGGTTAGTGGGGTAGCTACAATGACCTACTTTTAATCTGATTTCATAAGATTTCTCTTTGTGTTACAGTAGCCATGTCTGCATCTCCAGCAGCTATATATTTATTTATTTTTTAATTCATTGGTCAATTTTGGCCAATCTTGACAGAAGGCAGAGGTCTTCAAAATATTACACTCCTCCATGTGCAATCAGAACAGGAAGCTGGGAGGAAGTCCACAAGCAGAGTTTGTCTTACTTGATAAAAAGGCTGCAGTGAGAACTCCATTATAGCCTGGTATCAGAGAATCCACTCCCCACCCAACTGCATTTTCAGCATATACTAAGAGGAGAGCTCACACTGAAGACCTGGGATAATTCATTTAAAAAGTAGATAGGATCTGCAAGACAAATTCATTGGAAACCAAGGTCCATCACTTTCTACTGCTTACAGAAATATTTCACACTAGCATAACTACTTTGGTCTAGCCGTTCCAAACAAGGGCATTTCATCACATGGCCCCTGCTGGTATCACAAGACCTTTAATTATTTGGTGCCCGCAATTCTGTTCCTGTTCTAACACTCTATATGAAACAAAACAGACAAGTGACGATACTGAGCCAAATCCTACGTTCATGAGTCACAACAGTTTTAACTGTGTTATTCCCTTGTGTAATGTGAACATGATTTTTCCCATAAAAGCAGATACTGACTGATAACTGCAAGGCACACTTTTGGAAAGTGTGTGGAAAAAACAACCTACCTGGTCATACAGTTGGCTACACGACACACTGACAAAAGAACACTGAATGCAAACCTCATGGCAAAGATGAAGGAAGAACTAGGAAAAGGAAGTCTCTACTGCTCAGGACTGTAACACCACTGATTTAATTAAATAATTTAATTCCAGTAATGGTCTGGAAAAAGTACTTTGTACTTTGTTGTTGCAGGAAACATAGATTCCCCGTGGAATTTACTGCAACTGTGATTTTCTCATTTTGTACCATGCAAGTACATAAAGCTGCACATCCATAAAGCTAAAGAACTGTTTGCTGGAAATAAGGGTCTGAGGTGAACTACGAAAAAGACAGCATGACTCCTCTGTCAGGCACCCATCCATGGTTTTACTGGGCAACTCAACCCTTCATGCTTTAACACTGCATATAAAGATATGTGACTGATAAAAATGCACACTGGACTACATTAAATAGCATGATTAAAAACAAAAGGCAGGCACAGCCTGAATGTCAGCTAAGGTTTCCATTTGGAGTTTTGAAGCTTGATTCCATTCTGAGAAGTGAAATTTTCTTGCTAAATTAATCTTCCCCCTTCATTTTCTACAACGAACCTTCACATTTCAATTACAAAAATACATTTTGGGGGAAATATTTTTTATTTCTTTTAGGACTTCAAACAGGAGATCACGCTGCAAACCTATGCTGGATTTTCCACATGCTCATATGCACAAACCTTGTTTTGAAGTGTTCAGGCATATAAACATTTAGTAATAAAATGCATCTTGCAGAAAATATGTGTCCAGAAAAACAAATTCACAGAGTACCATAGCACAGTAGAAGAGAGTAACTAGATGAAGTGCACAAAAACATTCACATATTTTGCAAATGCCTGGTAGAAAAGTAGTATGCTTATAGTTAGGGACACCTTACAGTAAGGCTCTTTTGTAGGGAGGCTCTTGTGCTCCAGGTATGTTTGCATTTTACAGCATAAGAACACAAACTAATGACGTTCACAAAATACTGCTTGCACCCCTAACCTGACAGGAGAGACTGACATGAAAGAATCGGTAAAGTTTTGTATAATCTTTGCAAACTTCCCTATTCCATGGACAATTGACCTGCATTCCTCCCCCTATTGCTTGTATTTGCAAACTGTTCTTAGAAAAAGATCAAAACTAAGCAACAAGTATGAGTATACAAGTGGCATGATAAGAACTCCACGAGACAGAGTTAATTTTTAATCCTGAGTGGGGAAAGCTGGCAACGTGAACTTTTTTTAATGCTGCACGTACTGAATTGGACCTCCACTCTGAGACCTGACTTAAACCCCTTTAAAACATTACACTGCACTTTGCCAAACAGGCCAGATGCATTAGACCAGGGACACAGCTTCCTGATTTGGAGAATACAGTGCTTTGTCTCTGATATTCCTCACATCAGAAACAGTTGAACAATATGAACTCAAATGACCACTTTCCACAAACCACACAGGGATGAGCTTGTACGTAGCTCACAAAGACAACACTGTCTCAGCCCTGTCTCATGACGAGAGAAGTTGCCTGTTTGAGGAAGCAGTCAGTTCACAAAGAGAAGAGCGCTCTTCTGATAACAGGAATTGCACTAGTATCGCTCTTAACAAACTCATCTGCCCTTTTTCCTTAGGACACGCCAGACGCCGCCCCATGTCAGGAATGTTACACTGTGTTTACTAACATCTGCGAATTAACCTAAGCATAACTGTCCCAGAGTCTTGCTTCTCCTCAGCTACTCCTATCCTATTTCACTCCCCCTGGGGAAATATACTCTTGTCACCTCAATGCCTGTATGGCGAGTTGAAAAGATATGTTTTGTTCAAAAGTTAAAAGGTTTTTCCCCCTTTGCACTCCCATTCTACCCAGCCATTCTCCCCATGTCCCTATGTATCCTGCCTGCCACAAAACCTGCTCTTCCTCTCCATTGCTCACCCAACCAACTATTTATATCACTTACATGGTCTTTAAGCCAGGCACTTGATGCTCGGATGCTACTCTGAGGAGCACCACACAGATACCTAAAGAAATAGAAACATTAGAGGACTTCCAGCTGCAAAGGAGCGTTGGTGGTTCATGACACTCAACTTGTTCATTGTACCAGCTTGGGGTCTTCAAAAAATCTCATGTTTTTCAGGTCTTCAAAGTTGGTCTCTGAGCCTTGTTAACTTCCTTAGCAAGCTCGGCCTGACTAAAGCATCTCAGTCACCTCTGAGATTTTGGGATAGTTAAAAGCAACAACTGTTATATCCGAACTCTGAATGGGGGCTTTCCGTAGCAGGATTTTTTACCTCTGTATCTACCGTTCCACACCATCCCTCCAAGCCGAGGTTTCAGAAGTACCTGAAAAGGCTGCCTCCAACTAATGGTTTTGGGAAGTTTCGCAGGTGAGTGTTGAGACTTGTCCATCTCTAGCACTCCATCTGTCCTCCATCCAGCCAACAGCAGTGGTAGCTCCCTAGGGCAACTCCTGGCCTACATGTAGTTCCCAGTGAACCAGCAACAAGCAACACTGAAAATTACAGGTTTTGGCCACACACACATATACCAAACAGGAGGCTAGGCAAGTACATTAAACAAAAACCACGCTGAGAAAACCCAAACTGACGGGCCACTGAGTGAGTCATGCTACCCCAGAACCAACAGCAAGAATTCTTGTTTTCTTTCCTCTGTAGCAGGAAGCATGGAGTATTTCCTCTCTCCCTCTTTTCTCATGAGTTTTCTAGTGAAGGTCAACATTTTGGGGGAAGAGGAAATTTCAGAGTTACAAACCCAAAAGATTTAAAAGCCTTCAAAGAGAGGCCTGTATGAGACTGCCACTGCTGAGCCGGCTGGGAACAAACAGGCTCACAGATGACGCAGGCTTGGCATGAGCTCAGTTATTCAGGGATACCCTGGTCCAACCTGTTCACTTCCAAAACCTAAGTTGGCTAGCAGCAGTAGCAAGACCTCGCCTGTGCTCATCATCCTTCCCAGCAGTAAATTAAATGTCATGGTGGACACACTCAGGGGTTAACCATTTACAAATATCTTTGCTGAGATCACTACACCATCAGCAACCACAGAATACCGTGATGGACAAAAATATTAAATCAAAGGGAAGGGTGTACTAGTAAAGGCTCTGTGCAGCAACAGTTTCCCAGCATTATTCCAATCACTGAGATTGAGAGGCTCAAAATAAAAGGTTCTGCTCCTTCTAACAGTGTTACAAACTGTAAAGGCTTCTTCTGAATACATTTGGGCAAAGTATTTAAAATTACTACTATTACAGAATTTTTGGACACAAACAGCCACCACTCCCTGGACAAACTGGAATTACTACATGAAAATAAGAACTAGACTAGATACAAGTTGCTAAAAAGTTTCCTTGTATTGGCAAAACCAAACAGAAATAAAAACACAGTAACATAAAGAAATAAAAATAATAATGGGTAACAATAAAAAAAAAAACCTTAGGGCTTTTACTGTTCCCTTCAGTTTAATAATATCAACAACATCTGAAGACTACTAGAAGGGTTCAGTGTTTATTTGACAAATAGGCAATTGTTAATTTTTAAATGTGATCAGCTAAGAAAACAATTTTCAGCCCTACTTTTCCTTGAGTCAACCGGATAATTTCTGCAATTTTACACACACTTTTCTTTACATTTTGAATAGTTTTCTCTTCCTAGTTGTTCCTTTAGGTCTTGATCTCCCAGCGACTAAGTCCTAGCAGACCCTGGCCTCCAGGATGTTAGTATGAATTCCTATTCCATTTATGTAACTCTCTAGCAGCGGAGAGAGAGACTGCAAATGCAACACACCCTTTCACTGTTATCAGATAGTGTACATAAGAGGCTCCTTTATACATGAAAATCAGGCTCCATAACTAACTAACTAACTGGCTCTTCAGAAGAAGTAGTGAAACCATGCCCACAACAAATGCTGTCAAATACATATACTACAACAAGAAGAGCAAAATCGAGTATCACTTGCTGTCCACCATATTAGATACAACTTTTTCACTGCAGTGCAGTCTTCTAAATGTGAATGTTTGGAAACACTGTTTGGAACATCTGGAACATTTTGTAAATTCAAGCACTCCCATGAGGATCATTGGAAGATTTCAGGAAATTGCCCTGTACACAGTAATATCTGGAAAACATAAAACGCATTACTGCAAGGCAGTCTATCTCCTCTGCTGCATGTCCTGCAACAGAACCGAAAACATGAGAACCTCCAACAGAGAACATGTCACCATGTTGCTGACAAGACACAGTCCATGTTGTACACTGCAAGTTTAATCCCAGCCTGCCTCGGTGGGTGTGTGAAGTCAGAGCTGGATAAAATCAAACACCCACTTCCACTCCTCAGCATTAAAGAGGAGAAGGCCTGGTACCCTTCCTTCTTTGTTTACACTTGAAAAGTAACTCAGTTTCAAGTGAGAGGCTGAACTGGGAGCACGATACCCACAGCCGGCAAACTCCATAGGCCAAGCAAACCTTCACACAGGCAAAAATCAGCAGGAGGCTGGGTGCAATGACCCGGGGAGAAAACACCGGGCCCTGATCTCCCAACCTGGCAGCTGCAGCAGCAAGGGATTCACCAGCCTCCAAAACACGGCACAGCCCCTCCGCAGCCCGACTCACCACCACAGGACCTCTGCCGGAGGAGAACCCAGAGCCCAGAGCCAGCGGACGACCATTTCACTAAAGCCTTGCTTTTTTTTTTTTCCTTTTTCTTTTTTTTTTTTCTCCTTGCTCCCTCTGGATTACCAGGATCAACGTAAGCCGGAGGAGGGCCGGCTGCAAACCCAGCATCTGCTCCGGAGACAGACCCAGCCGCCCCGTGTGCCAGCAAAACTCTCCCTGTCCATCCGCCGGAGATTTGCCGACACAAGGGCAAGCGGGATTAGGGCCGCGGCAAATATTTGCCTGTCAGCACTTTATAACGGGTGAGGGCACGGACACGGGCGGATATTTGGTTTCCAGCTGGGGCCAGGGGGGGACTCTGCTCCCCTGGCAGCTGCCCTGACCGGTGGGGAGGACTCGGAGGGTCCGTTCAGGGGTGGATGACAGGGGAGAAAACAGAGGGCAGTGTTTGTGTTGGCCTAAAATCATCGCTCACCGGCTGGGAACGATGACACCTAAGGCGAGTGGGCCTGGCTGCTGTTCACCCAGGCGCTGGCCCTGAGGGACGGGGAGCTGCGGGGAGCCAATCGCCCGATTGGCTCCCCGCAGCTCCCCGTCCCTCAGGGCCAGTGCCTAGGCGGACATTGGCCACCACCCAGGCCACCCAGGGCCTGTGTGCGCGGAGCCGGTCACCCCACCGCGGGCTGAGGTGGCCCTGCCGGCCCCGCGCTCACCCCGCCACAGGGGCCGAGACAGGCTCCCCCTCAAGCCACCCCGGCGCTGAGGCGCCGCGGCGGAGCTCTCTCCCCTCTCCGTCCCCGCCGGGGCTCCTCCCCTCGGAGCCCCAGCTCCGAGCGGCAACAAGTGGAAGCCGCTGAAGTTACTTCCCCCCCGCCCATCGCTCCCTCCGGCAGCCGCCCCTTCTTCCCCACCGGCCCTGCGGCACTCCCCGCTCCCTCAGGGGTGTGTGGGGGGGAGTGTCGCGCGTTACCTGGGCGGCCGCCGCCATGTCGCGGAGAGACGGTCCGGGGTGAGGCTCCGCCGCCGTTCGCCGCTCCCCGCCGACTACAACTCCCGTGAGGCCGCTGGAGGTGCCTCCCCACCCCCGGGGCGGTGGCTGGGCGCAAGGCTATGGGCTCCCGGCCGAGCCCGGCCGCGGCGGTCTCCTGAGCGGGGCATGGAGGGCTAGGCTGAGCGGGGAGGAGGTGAGGGAAAGCACCGTGGGGAAAACAGAGAGTTTAAAAATGTATTTGCGGGGAAAATCGCCGCTTTCCCCTTACAGCTGTAGGGTTGGGGCGGTTTCCTCTCAGGGGAGTGTGTTTCTGGTACCCTCAGGCAAGGTCCCCTGTCAAGATGTGTAAATTTTTAATATAGTAAAGAAGTGTAACTTTTTAATATAGTACCGACTGTTGCTTTTAGGATAGTTCAGTATGTTTTGGGGTTTTTGGGGTTTTTTGTTGTTGGTTTTTTTTTTTTTTTTGGTTTGCGGATCAATTCACCAAGCTCTCTGCACGGACAGCTGAAGTGAATATGGAAGTCAGGCTCGACAAATCCAGTACACAGCAGATTTCCCCTTTCTGTCCTCATCAGTTGACAAAAGGAAAATCCTCCTCCCACGACTGAAAGATGTAGGTAGGGATTAATAAAGGCCACGTATGGTCAGAGACCAGGAGAAAGCGGGTGTGAAACTGGAATAAGGAGTCGCTTCATAAGGCAGGGTTCCGGGGACAAGTACGCGGGGCACGGGGTTCCTAACACACATACCATTTCCTATCACCAGGCTCCTTCTACAAGCAAGCTATTTTCACTCTTCCGTTTCAAATTTTAACCCTTCCATAACGCATATGATTCTCTGAAAGGACACTTCTTTTGCAGCCTCTGAAACAGGCTACAATGTTTTGGTACATGAAGTGTACTTGAAAACTAAGTTCCTTTGCTTTTGTTTTCCACATTGTCTTGGTAAATAAATGATTTTAAATAAAACTTGTGACCAAATGATGTGTAATCAATTCATGCCACATTGCTTGTGACTATATTGGCATCATAAACTTCAGCTTAAGCAGCCATAAGATCAAAGCATCATATTTTCAAGACTCTGAGGAAATACATGTAGTACGTAGTCACCGATGTGTCTCCATCATCCTCATTTTTTTCATCCTCAACTTAAGGATGACTAAGTGACCTTAAAGTTTTGGTGAATAATCTTCACCTAATGTATGGTTTTGAATAGCTCAAAAGCATCTCGGTGTCCTCAGAAGTGCAGGTTATAGGGCTAAGCGTGTTGTGGGCACATGATTCATGGAATACAATGAGATGTCTTACATACTTCGGAAGCAGCTTTCAGGCTGACTTCTCCTGGCACACTTTGCTGCATCATGCGGTACAGGACCAGAAGCATCTGCTGAAAACAAATGTTTGTTTTCCATTGATCTGTAGATAACTGGGTGTCTTCCAAAAGTAACTTCAGGGTCATCAGTTGCAAATAATGATAAATTCCAGATAATTTCACCTCAAGGGAGCAGGTTTTTTACACATTTTCAAAAAGTCTTTGTGCAGTTTTACTTCTTACTCAAAAATAATAAAGTAGAATGGTTTGTTCCTCCTTTTAATGATGTAGTGACCAGTTACTTTCAGAAATATTTAATTATTGACATTAATTATTGAATTATTGTCTGTTATACGGACATCAATTTCTTCAGAGAAAAGTACACTGTTTCCAACTAGGTCTGTAGCTGACCAACACTTCCTTAGAATTTTCTATGTTCTTCATTTCTTAGCAGCAAAAGAGGCTCAAAACTTTCTGCTTTTTTGGAAGCTGCCCTGGAAAAAAAATGCATTATTTCCCCCATTTGTGTTACATTTCTTTATTTTTATTCTGATAAAATTTATAGATTAACATCTTAAACTATGTTAAGATGGATGGGAATTATTTTCAATTTTCCTAACCCAGGAAAGGCAACGACAGTCATCCCAGCAAAAGGAAGGCCTTTACTGGGAAAAATCTTTTCACTAGTTGGTGGAATGTTACCATTGTAACTGTAAATGTATTCCATAGAGATACCAACTCAATCAACTAAAACTACTAAATTGCTGCTCAACATGTATTAAGGATTAAAACATCCTGCTGTATCCTTTAGGTTTTGTTCCATATGGCTGAAATGTAGGCCAAGGTAACTACTTAAGGACTGAAATCAACCCCTGACGTCAGAAGTTAAATCTAATGCTCCCTGCAGTTCTTTTAGAGTGACTCTGAAAATACAATTTGAATGTGAGTTGGGTTGTTTTGGGGTTTTTTGCATTTTGGTGGCAGTAGAAGCCATTTCTGTACAAAGTTTGCAAATAAATGTAGAGTCCTTTAATTTCAATTGTGATGCATAAATGTGCTCTATTTTTATGTGGGAAGAGTTTCCTCCATTCAGGCAAGTCAATTTACATTCACACTGTCTAGCTCATCATAAAGTGAAATTATACACTATCATCAATCATGTTGTACTGACTGACAACAGTCTGGTGCCTCATGGACTAGAACAGGTATTTACTAAACTCTCTTAAATAACTGGGCTCTATCAAAAAAATGGAAAACTGTCTCCTGTGGCTGTTAGATTCTGTGAAGATTTCATAGTGGTCTCTGGGTACGTGTCCATAGGATGGGCTCTTCCCATCAGTTTGAGATTATTGTTACATGTGCTACATATTTTCTTTTAATTTTTTAAAGAGTTAATTGATGTTATATAGTAACTGAGGAGGGGTTTGCTTCCACTAGGCACTTGAGGTATTTTATGAGAGTAGCAAGCTCCCAGTTTCCCTGGTCACCCTCAGTGGATTAACATACCATTGTAGCTAGAGTGAACAACAGGCTGCTGTTCATCATCAGAGACTTTCTGTGGCTGCAGGGAGAAAGCTTTGGAAGCACTTTTTGCATTTGTTTGCATTCTGTTTTGAATAGGTGGACAAATAATTGTCAGTAGGTATAAAGCTGGGAACAGGCAACATGAAAAGAACCAGCAAAGCTCTGGAAATACTCTAGAAGCAAATTTGGCATTTTGGACAAGGTGGCTGAAGGGCTTGGAAGAATATTCTGCTAAACTCAGGTCAGCTTGTAGGACTGACTTCCACTTGAGCAGATCAGGGTTAGGAGCTATTGCTGCTCAGAACTGTCTGCATTTCACTCACAGAATCACAGAATCACAGAATGGGGTTGGAAGGGACCTTCGGAGATCATGTAGTCCAACCCCTCTGCCAAAGCAGGTTCACCTAGAGCAAGTTGGACAGGAACACATCCAAGTGGGTTTGGGTTTTGAATAACTCCAGAGAAGGAGACTCCACAACCACTCTGGGTAGCCTCTTCCAGTGTTCTGTCACTCTCCAAGTAAAGAAGTTTTTCCTCACGTTCATATGGAATTTCCTGTGTTCCAGTTTGTGCCCATTGCCCCTTGTCCTGTCGCTGGGCACCACTGAAAAGAGTCTGGCCCCATCCTCTTGACACCCGCTCTTTAGATATTTGTAAGCATTGAGGAGATCCCCTCTCAGCCTTGCCTTCTCCAAGCTAAACAGAACCAGGTCTTTCAGCCTTTCCTCACAAGAGAGGGGCTCCAGTCCCTTGATCATCTTCGTAGCCCTCAGCTGGAGTCTCTCCAGTAGTTCCTTGTCTTTCTTGAACTGGGGATCCCAAAACTGGACTAGGTACTCCTGTGTGGACAAATTAGGTACCAAGATTTTGAGCTGTTTTGGTGCTGGTTCAACTGAACCTGGGTGGGGAGGGCTCATGGGGTGACAGAGTAATTGTCTAAACAATAAATTGTGGGTTTATCAAAATTCTTGGTTTAATGTTGCTCCAGCAATAAATCATAAAAATCGTAGATTAGTTTAGATTTGAAGGGACCTCTGGAGGTCTCTACTCCAAACCCCCCTCTGTAAAAAACAAATGCCTAATTGAAATATCCCATGTTCCAGCTTGTGTTCATTGCTGTGCATGTCCGAGAAGAGTCTGTCTCCATCTTCTGTGTATCCTCCAGTCAGGTCTCCCCTCTGCTGGACTCTCTCTAGTATGCCCATGACTTCCACATACTGGGGAGCTCAAAACTAGACACCTACTCCAGATACAGCCTCACAAGTGCCAAATAGTGGGGAAGGATCACTCCTCTGGACCTGCAGGCTACACTCTTGCTAATACAGCCCAGGATGTGGCTGGCCTCCTTTGCTCTGAGTTTGCTTGCTGGCTTATGTTCAAAGACATCCTGATCCTTTTCTGCAGAGCTCCTTCCCAGGCAGCTGCCCTCCCCAGCCTGTGTAGTTATTCCATCCCAGACACAAGGCTTTGCAAATAAAGTAAAAAAATGAATAATAATTGTGTTTGCAAACCACAGATTGTTTTCTGAGGCCAGCCTTACTGGGTTCTCTAATATTTCACTGCTGTAACACTCTTACATGAAGAAGGTGAGATACAGAGAAAAACTGCTAGCAACAGTCCCTTCCCATGGGTGTTCTTCATATTTTAAATGTGGATAGAGTTCCTTATGTGAATAAATGGGCTTGAGGCTCACTTTCAATATTTGGTATGCTTAGGAGCAAGTGAGGTCATCTCAAGAACAGCTCTATGCTGGTAAGTGAAGTACTGCTGTGTTTGTTCCTCCTTTATGATGATATACAACTGGTCTTCATAGGTCATCTTCACTGGTACTTCTTACTGTCTGTTCTCATTCTGACTGACAGCTAACTCTCTCATTATTTTCCTTTCTAATTTTTGTGATTGCTTTAGTATTGCTGCCTGAAGAACATGTAGGCACCTGATCAGTACAGCAAATACCAGCAAACTTCTCTCCATTTAACACAGGGCCTTCCTATTTAAACACTGGATGAGCAAGAGCATTTTAAACTCCTGAGTAACTGTAAGGACAAGATAAAATAGAATTTTATTTATGATTTTTATAACACCGGTGATATTTTCAAAATATTGAGTTATAGATGGGGGTATCCTGACTCCCGATGAAAATACTTCTGTCAATAAGCAGTGCAAGCCATGCTTTGCCCAATGCATTGCACTCGTTTATGAGTCTGATTCCTGCTCTGATCATGATCAGAAGCAAAATTATCATTAATTTTAGTAGGAACAGGATGCTTTCTTAAACGTGTGCATTTTAAGTTTGCTTATTTTATTTAAGACAGTTTGTATTAGCCGTGGAAAGGACTAATTTGGTTACCTGCCTTACCCCTTACTGGGGAGTATTTTCCCTACTGGCAGATCATTGACTGATTCAGGCTCCCATGGCTGCAGAGAAGGTGGGAGCTCTGACAGGCTGTGGCAGTGATGCTCAGTTTTGTGTTGACCTGTAAAGGCTGGTAGGGAGAAGGACCCAATCCAGCTAAGTTGCTTGTGGGAGAAGCCGTTGTTCACCCATTCCCACAGGGTGGAACTTAATATGGGCTTAATCAGAACAGCAAGAGCATGTCCATTTAACTGTAGCTTGCAATTAGGGTTAGAGGTGCCATCCTGCGTAAACACACCCGTGGCACTGTACAACAGTTGTAATATTGTGACCACTCAATCGGACACTGCTACCCTCCCCCAGACTGTGGTTTCCAAAAGCAATTAATTTCTCTTTTTTCGCTTCATGAACTTCTTTCTCTCAGTTCTGCATTTGCTCAGACCACGTAATAGTTGATTGATTGAGTGAAATTAAAGATTCAAGGTCCCCTGAGCATTACATTTTACGTGAAGCAATCTGTATTTTCCAAGCATCAGGAGCTCCCAGAAGGAAAGAGAGGCAGGCTGCCCATCCCTAGACCTGCACTGGGCATATCTTGTGGCTTTAACAATATAGATATTTAATAACATATGTATGTAAACAAAGATGGAAGCTACACCAACGTATTTCCTCTTGACAATGGATATAGCTCCAAGTGCCTTACAGGTCTTTGCCTAGTAGCAGAGTTTGGAGAGAGGGGTACTACCCACAGCAGAATAGAATTGCTTTGGGACTACTTAAGTAGACTGGACATACAGCTGTCTGCGGGACTGGGCAGGGTGCATGTGATTGTGCTGAAGGCATTGCCCAATATCGTTGCAAGGTGGTATCTATTGCCTCTAAAGGCCATGGTGATCAGGGAGGCCTCTGATGATTTGAAAAAGGCAAAGGTCATGCCCATTTTCAGAAAAGGCAAGGAGGAGAATCCAGGGAACTGTAGGCTGGTCAGTCTCACCCCTGTGCCTGGGAAGATGGTGAAGTAAATCCTGTTGGAAGCCATTACCAGACAGATGCAGGAAAAAAATGTTTGGAAAAAGCCAGGACAGATTTACCAAGAATAAGTAGTACCTGACCAACTCAACTGTCTTCTATGATGAGATGACCGGCTCAGGGGGTAAGGGGAAAGCTGTGTTTGTCATTTACCTTGACTTCTGCAAGGTTTATGACAAATCCCCGCACAGCATCCTTGTAGACAGATTGGGGAGATATAGACTGAAAGGGTAGACTATAAAGTGGATGAAAAACTGACTGGACTATCAGGCTCAAAGGGTAGTGGTCAATGGTTTGAAGTCTTAATGAGTGGCTGATTATGAGTGGCATGCTTTGGGGGTCAATACTGAGGCTGATATTCTTTAACATCTTCATTAACAACCTGGATGATGGGACAGGGTGCACCTTCAGCAAGTTCATGGAGGAAAACCAAATAAGAGGGAGCAGCTGATACCCACTGAGTTGTAGGGCTGCCATGCAAGGAGACATCAGCAAGCTTGAAGAATGAGCTAACAGGAGCCCTAGAAGTTCAACAATGGCAAACACAAAGTCCTGCACCTGGGATGGCCTAACCCCTTGCAAGACCATGGGCCTGGGGGCCACCTGGCTAGAGGTCAGCTTTGCTGGAAAAGATTTGGAAGTTCGAGTGGACAACAAGTTGAACACAACTCGGTTATATGCCCTTGCAGCAGTGAAGACTAACTGTGTATGGGCCTATGTTGCCATCAGGTTGAGGGAAACCTTTATTCCCCTCTACGTGACGTTCATGTGAATTTTCATGTCATCTGCAGTAGCATATCCAGTTTTGGGGCCCCCAGTACAGGAGAGATTGACTGACTGAAGTGAGCCCAATAGAGGACGACCAAGATGGTTAGGCAGTTGGAGCACATGACATATGAGGAGACTAGATTGGCTGGGGTTTGTTTAGCCCCAGGAAAAAAAAAGGCTTAGGGGAGATCTGATGGCTCTTTTCCTTTATGTAATGTGAGGACATAGAGGAAGAGGCAACATCACCAGGTTGCAGCAAAAGAAATTTTGTTCATGTAGAAGGAAAAAAATGCACCATGAGAGTTGTTAAGCATTGGAACAGGGACCCAGAGGAGTTATGCCATCCCTGTTCTTGGAGATTTTCAGAGTTTGACCAGACAAGGCCCTGAGCAACCTTGTCTAACTGGGAAGATAGAACTGCTGTGAGCAGGGTGGAGGAGTGGATGACCTCCAAAAGTCTCTTCCAATCTAAATTAATCTATGAAAATTCACAACTACTTCTTCAGTTGAAAATACCTTAACTTTAATAGGTGGTTATCAAAGACAGAGAACAATAGTCACAGTGTAGTATTCCATTGAATTTCTAAATGTTTATTAGTACCACTTCATTATATCAGGAGGGGAAATCTCCACATGCTGAGTTATTTTGGTTATGGCAGGCAGCAGTACAATTGGGTAATATTAAGCATTCCCTTTACATGCTCAGATATACTGTAACAAAATATGCTTAATCTACAAACAGATTTAAGTAACTTGTTAAAAACTGGACAGAGCAGGATTATTTCAATCTCTTGTGCTTCTGTTATACTTCTTGACTTTTTTTAGATAAATATAAAATGTATTGACAGTAAAGATTTCAGGGTACCGTAGCTCTAGGACAATGAGTTGAATGACAGTTTGTTGAAATGGTGTAGGTGCACAAGACCTTTTATTCATCGTCCCAGCATTTTTCTCTTGTAGAGCTTTGCTGGTGCCTGTGAAGTGGTCCTGGCTTACCAGAACAGGAGAAGAAGAATTTGGACTCATTTGTCCTTCAGCAGGTTGTCTCTTCACAATTGACGGTATTGAGTCCCCAGTCCAAAGTCTCTTGAAGTGCATAGAAGCAACCACATTAATTTCAAATGTCTCTTATCAGGAGACAAGAGCCAAAGGCTGGTCTCCACCACAACCAGACAAATGACAACTTCCACCTTTGCATGGTTTGTCTGAACACAAGTGAGTTCTCTGTGGGATTAATGAGTAACCTTTTAAGTTTTAGGCAATAACTGTAGTAATGGGATGCCAGGACTGACTTGTTCAGAAAGGTGCATCTGGTGATAAGGGACAAGGTATGATCATTTTGTCTGGCAGCTAAACTGAAGCACAAACCATGGGCAAGCCCTAGGAAGACTATTTGGATATGTGTCATATATGTTTGCCCCATTCTTACGCTTTTCCCTAGGTATTTTTCCTTCTAGATACGATCAGAAATAGGATATTGTACTATGGGCATGCCTGAGTTTCTGCTTTTTATAAACTATACTGCAGCTGAGAAGAATCTGTTGTCTGCTCCACATGATCTTTAGAGATCAAATGAAATAGTGCGGAAACAACACAGAGACACTTTAAAATGGTTGCCCAAAAGCCAAATTCTTTCTTAGAACCATTGCCAAACCATTGCTTGGTGCCACTGCAAAGCTACCTTGGCTTTCTATAGAAATGTGAGGAAATTCAATATTCTGGTTTCCAGAGGCTTTGTAATTCAGGTACACTGGAGTATGAACTACATATTACACTGCCTGAGGAAAAAAAAAAAACAGTACCAAGCTATCATAAAGAAGAATATCAGTTTCCTTGAGAAAAAAAAGCTACAAGGTTTGATTGCTGTAATCAGAATGTGAATGGTTTTGTCACAAAAATATGTGCTGTTGAATTGAATTCTCTCAATTTGCTTTTAGCTGGGAAGTCATGTTTTAGTAGTCATGTAAGAACATTCTCCCACTTAACAAAACTAGCCCTCTTAGCAATATTTTCAAGGTTAGGTTCATGCAAACATTTGCACTTTACTTCCCACCTGCCGGTGGAGATGAGATGCATGCATGAAATGAGAGGCGTGCGTGTGGTCAGGCAGCTGGTTAGACCAGACACTCGCACACCTCAGAGATACGAGCGTATCTGGTATTTTAGACAGAACTGAAGCCCATCAAAACCAAACACATGGCTGGCTTTGATGATCAGGTTTTAAGCAGAGATTTAAATATCTCTGCAAAGCAGTTTTAAAAAAGTCGTGAAGCAGCGAGCATCCAAGTATATAGTCTAAAATCTGCTGCTCTGGCTTTCTAAAAAAAAAAGGGGCAAGGGGGAGGGCAAACATGAATTTTACAAATACAGAAAGCTATTTCTAACCTGCTATTTAAAAAGCCATTTGTTCTTGCACTATAACCTTTTTAGAAAGGTTAATTCTTCTCAGCAGCATAGCAAAGGAACAAAAGGAGGGAGACAGCATTTAGGAGCAAATATGCACCTGCGCTGCCTGGGAGAGTGGCTACCAATCCACTGCAACCACCTGAAAGGATATTCAGAGCCTGGAAGGTGGCTGGGGCAGGAGCAGTAACAGGAAGAAAACCAATACCCTAGTGAAGTATCTTCTTAATAGCTTGTGTTCCTTCTAGGACTCTCCCAAACTTCCCATTTTGAACTCAAAAGACTACCTTTACACTAAGCTAGTTTTATATATATTTACCTACCAACAAGTAAAAGAACATTTGCACTGAGAACTTCAGAGATTCTGAGGTCTTGTAGCTATTGTCAGCCCAGTAAATCCTGAGAGCCCGAAAAAGAGACAACCAATGAGTTCAGCACTGATCAACACTGTAAAGCATTAAAAGGTACAGAAATACATGTGTGTCAATTGCTATATACAATCCAAGTATTTTAAGTCAGGCAAGAAGCAACATGCAACACCATTTACGTTAAGACCTGATGTTTTAGCTCCCAAAGGAAAAATCAAACTTTTTGTTTGTTTGTTTTTGAAAAGAAACTAAAAATGAGAGAAAAAACATCTCACTGTGCAAAAAATCATAAAAATAAGACTTACAGGCCAAAGAAGTAATTTCTCAGCATTCTCAGCTGTCCATCCCACTGCAAATATTTTTTTTTATTACTTTCCATACACAGCATTTGTGCAAAGAGTAAATTCGTGTACCTTTCTCAGGGAAGTGCCTTTAAGAATTAGAGATTATCCATGGTTTTTAAAATCTGAAAGTTCATCCAGGATTAGTGCTAATAGTTAGGTCTCGCTTCAGTAGATGGATGCGTCGTCATAGTGGAATTTGCCTTGAGACCAAATCCTGGGGCTGGAAACTTGACTGTTGCCCCAGGGTAAATATTGGCTGCATAAACGTAACAAATGCCTCTTGAACTTGACTCCAACAAAAACATAGAGCACAGGGTTGAGGCAGCAGTGAGAGAAAGCAATTTTACGGCTGATGTGAAAGGCAAGCTTGGAGTCTTTTTCGTACTGACAGGTAGGTGGTGGAAAAGTAATCAGAAAGCTGAGGATGTTGTATGGTGCCCAGCTCAGGAAAAAAGCCACCACAATAATAAGGATGAGTTTCACAGTTCTGTGCTTCCTGCGAGATCTTGTTCCGAGCAGGATTATCAGTATCTTGAAGTAACAGAATATGATAACCCCAAAGGAAAACAGGAAGAGTACATTTCTCAGATAAATGTCCACCTTTTTCCATTTCCCGTCAGCATAATCACAGGTCTTGTCCCCTTCCAATTTCTCTTGCACTGTGGTGTGAATCACCTCAGGAATCACAATTAATATGCTAACAGTCCAAACAACCAAGCTCACCAGAAAACCACAGCGCTGCGTCTGGGATCTCAAAGTCGAGAGGGGGTTCACTACGGACAAGTACCGCAGGATAGTCATGAGAGTCAAAAAGAAAACACCACTGTAGTAGCCGATGGAGAAAACGGCGTTCACCGCTTTGCAAAGGAACTCACCAAAAATCCACCCAAAGGACTGGTCCACTGCCCAGAAAGGCAGCATGCAGGAGAAGACTAAGTCAGAGACACAGAGATTCATGATGAAGATGTTCGTTAAAGATGTAAGGTTTTCATATTTGAATAGGATCCATAACACTAGATTGTTTCCTAGCAGGCTGAGCAAAAATGCCATAGTGTAGAGGACAGTAGTGAGATGGGTGTAAAATACAAAATAGTCACCCATCTCGCAGACATTGCTGTCATAAGAGTATCCATATGAGTAATTTTCATATGAATCAGCTGTATAATGTTCTTCATCCATTTGTCTGTGCAAACCTTGCGCTGTTCTCCAGCAGCTACTTAGAAGAACCGCAACAATCAACCCAAAACTTTGGTGAAAATCAGCCCAATAACTAAAATTCCACTGTGGAGGCTTCTGTTTTAAGAGACAAAAAGAAGCAGTGAAACTCTTATTTGTCCTGTTTTGGAGAGAGAAAGGAGTCATTTCCTCTTCTGACTTGAGCATGAACAGGTAAATACTAAAGATTTACCCTCAAAGCAACATCAAGATCTTAAATACTTAAGAAATCAGAAATGAAGACAATTCTAAACCAATATGGTCAGTGACAATTGCTATGTGAAGGTTGAGGGTGCATTGTTTTCTAATGTAAGTATCCCAAGTGCCAAGACTTTCAAATCTGCTACTATTTTTTAAGTTTTCTGGAACGGTATCAGATTCCTAAATGCTTCACCGTACATATGATTCTTTGTCACTGAGGTTCAGCACTGCAGAAAGAGCTGAGCAGTACCAGTATCAACAAATGTAAGCACTAAGAGTAGAAAACGCCATGTTTCTTACAGATTTTCATCTTGAGATTGGTTGATACCTAAAAATCTCCAAGCTGTGATGGAAGCATCCCTACATTGGGTGCTCCATGCACCTCTGTCGCCTGCTGATTCTCAGGGGTTTGTCAGGAACAGAGCTCACATCACACCCCTTTTCTGTGGGATGCTGCCCTCTGCCTGTCTGCCTGTCTGCAGGTAGGAAATTAATCCCAACTGGATGGTTGAAATTGGCCAAAGAGTGTCAAAAATTACTGGGACTTGGAAGATGACATACAATCAGGTGAACACACAACGATAACGTGGTCACAGTAGCCTCATGTCTTTATGAAATTAAGCTAAAAAACAGATATAGAAAAATCAGTAATGGCTCTAACTGACGGTTCAAAGTCAAAATTATCATTATCCCCTATGAAGGCTTACCTACAGCACTGTGTTTGGATCCTGATTTGACTGATGCCAGTGAGAGACCTGCCACTGATCTCTTTGGAATTACAGTCACAAGAAGAAAACTCCACAACTCAGAACAAAATTGTGCTGGTGACAGTTACCTTTTTGCATTAGTGAAAGCAGATTTTCCTGCCTGCTACAGCCAGGAAAAGACCTGTTGCCTTTGGAGAACAGGAGGGTTACGTCTACACCAGGAAAGCGTCCCAGGGAGCGCTGCTGGCTGCCGGCATTTAATGCCATCCATAGGGTTAGGTGGTTCAGGTCAGCCAGAGCACAGCACAGGCAGCACAGGCCATGGATCATCTGTCTGTTGGCATGTGGTCACCCAGTTTTGGAAGCGAGGGATGTGTGGGATTCAGTACTGTGAGAGTAAGTGACCCTGGCACGTTCATCACCAGAGTCACACTCCTAACTGGAAATTGTGCTTGTGACCCGCAGTCTGTATCATGCTGCCATCTTCAGGCACGCAGAACACGTCCCTGCCGAGTTAGTCATCCTCTCTGGTTTCACTTGATAGTACAGATGACATTTAAGCAATACATGGGTTAGACCGAGGTCTTGATCACCACTGTGTCCTGTTTCAGCTCTGGTTCGACGTACGACTCCTTCCTAGCAGCTGTCCTAAGGGAGCAGAAGAGTCTCTTTGCAAAGAGTAAAGGTTCTCCATGGATGAGATGACAGTGCCAACCACTGTCTTCACCACTGTCCCCATTGAAGCCCGGTGCCAGCAAACCCCCAGACAGGACTGCCTATCCACCAGGAGCTACAGAGCCAGCAGGGCTGCTGCTGGGCTGCTCCTCGCCTCTGTCACAATTGCTGCTGGCCCCTGACACAAGAACCTTCTCACAAAGTCCTCAGCCCGGATCCCTGCCTCTGCCTGGGAATTATTCCGACCTGCACACGTCCTGTGCCTCATCACCCTGTGTTATTCTGCTCTTCACACCCCTGCTGAAGGGCAGGCAGTGGTTAGAGACCCAGGTATCTACTGCGGAGCATTGCTTACCCTTTTGCTCCCTGTCAGGAGCTGAGCAACACTTGCAAGGCAGAGAGTGCCATTTTGCAAAGGTATTTTGAGATCATGTCAGATAATGGTTAAGTGCCAAATTAAAAAAGGATATGAAGTCAACTATTCCCTTCACAGGTCAGTTGGTAAAAAGCAGTAAATTGTTTCTACAGTCCCAATAGGCTCTATTTTCCTGTGTCCGTCTTCCCTGAGAGCACTGATGCTGAGCGTGCAGGCACTCGAGTCAGGCAGGCACATAGCTGAGATTGGAAAGCCCACCAGGAAATCCTGCTGTTTCCATCTCCAAATCTCTGTATGCTTTGGTATCTTACCCATGTGACTCCAAAGGCTCTGTCTTGCGCTCTGGAAGGAGCCAGAGGAATGGTTGCATAGGGCCAGGTGTCCTCCCTCCAATTTCGTGCTCGGCATATCCAGGCAAAGTAGAAAAATGCTTCCGTGAAGTAACTTGTTCTCAGCTGCTTCTTAATGCTGCAAGGTTAGCTCTTGGCTAATACCCTGGTTCACAAAACAACTTCATTTGTCTGTCTTGGATTTCCTCCTTGGTGCCACTGCCAAAGCCATAAATCTGGACAGCGGGCATTTGAGAAGTCAGAAAATGTCACTGTGTCCTCAGACAGACGAGGCTGTGGGCCACCAATGTGCCTGTGTAATGCATAGGCACAGTCCCTGCTGCCAAGAGCTCACCACCTTGGCATCCAGGGAGCCTGGGGGAGGCTGAGGTGCACTGCTGCATCCACCACCACATTCAGCTCCTCAGTTTCCAAGCACCCACCGACTCCCAGGTGCCTTGTCCTCATCAGGTCGCATTATCTCCCCAGCTTGCTCTTGGAGAGGTGGCCTCTGCTTAACTGCAGCTGTTGCTCTTCCTCCCTCAGCTATCGCACCTTTCCCAGGATGGTGTCCTCAGCTTCCTCCTCACCTTTTGTCCGCTGAGGAATCCGAAATCGTGTGATTCTGCCTCTCCTCTCCTGTTTGCTGTGGAACCAGGCGCTGCAGGTGTTGCAGCACCGTTGTTCACACCGACTGCAGGCTGCCTGGCGCGTGGTACTTCCACACTGCGTTCCCAGTACAGGTGAGACCTCGCCGGAGGACCTTGCTGCTGACCTGCCCTCAGAGGCGGCTCATTGTTCTCAGGGTAAACATAGCTTTGCACTGCATGCTCAATTATAACCGATCTATATGATGCAGCATGCCGTGCCGTGTCGCCTGGTGCAGGCTCCATGTAATTACAGATGGAGGCCCCAGGCTACAAAGGATCAGACCTCCTGGGTGGCTGATCAGGACTAAGTATGTGCTTTGATATTATGTTTGTACCAGCTGGGAAGCCCTCCATCAGGTCAATGATGGTAAGGAGTGCCTTGCGGGAACCTAAGGCACTTGGATCTTTTCATTCTTGCTTCAGATTTGGTAAAAAACTCCTGGGCTCAAAACCTGTATTTTTGCTCTATTGTATTTTATCTTCCCCCCTTTCTACTCTATAAATAAGAAATGCTGTGTGTGGATTTTCAATTAAGACATATGCAAAGGAGATAAAAAATTTTTGTGATGGAATCAACAGGCTAAGAACATGTTAGTGTCACACATAAAATACAAATCATGCAACTGTTTTCAGTATATATATAATGGTACAAGTGAGAGCAGAAGTTGGCTGAAAGATGGAAATTACCTTAATTTCTGTGGTCAGGACAAATAGGAACAGAGGAAAAACACATTCTACAGCTTAAAGTCATCCCTGCCCTTGTGAAGAGCACTCAGCAAGGCATTCAACATTTGTTTCACTCCTGCTCAGAGGAGCCACGTCGCCCCTCACCAGGTGTTACGCCTCTGCCTCCCCAGGCAGAGGCAGCTGAGACAGCTCCCTTTAAGAAGATTCCTGGCATTTACATAGACAAACTGAGGTTAACCTCGTCTGAATTGGAAACGTCCAGTCTCATGATGTGAGGAGAATAAAGTAGAGAAGCTCTCAAAGAAGCCCCTTACCATAAGGCATGCACTGATGGGAGCTACCTCGGGAGCATTTTTGACTGACTTTATTCAAACTCCTGCTGAAGCTGCTGGCCTTCACAGCTTGTTCTCTAGCTCAGGAAAAATCAATAAAAATAGTTAGCTGGTTTTGCAGGACAGCTTACTCTTTAGCTACCCAGGCAGCAAAGGTCAAATCAGAAAATCAATTTCTGTTCCCCTAAACTGGAATTTATCTGGTAGCTGCTTCCCTACCCAATCTCTTGTTCCAACTTGGAATAGGAAAAAAAATCCCAAATGTGACTTCTTTGGCAGAAAGGGATCTTAGTTTTTCAATCAGGTTTATGGAGCACCTTCATTTATTTAAAGGAAGTTAAAACACATTAAATAATATTTCTCCTATCTTAACTATGTCTGGTATCAGTCTTGGAGCACACCCTTGAAGTCACACCCAGGAGATGGACAGTAAATTCCTGGAAGTCATGATCAGGATGTAGACTTGGCCCAAAGTGCAAACGCACCCTAGACAGTCGATCTGCACTGGTGGGTGAAACAACTTTTTGTCTGCCTTGGAGGAGTTTTGCATGTGGAACAAACTCTTTCAGGACGCGGGTAAAGTGAAAAGCTGGTAGGACTTCCTTTGCCCAATTGAGTTTTGGAGAGCCCCAAGAAGCCCAGTTCCTCACGAAAACTCTCACCTTATTTTTAAAGCAAAACCTGCTCTTGAGTTGGGGTTGTTTTCTGAGACCAGTGCTTCCATCCATGCCCCATGGGTTTCACAAAGCAGGTAAAACACACGCGGTCAGCCCAGCTCCTTGGAGGTCCCCTGTTCCCCCCTGAGCTCTGGCCCTCAGTCCTGGCCATCAGCCCTGTGATAACCCCAGTCTAGGGGGGAAGAAACATCTCACATTAAGAGTCTGGACCCCACTCTTGAAACATATATGTGAATTCAAGTTTACATACTAAGAACCACTACAGTCAAGGCAGGATCAGCTTACGATATCCATGTAGACACAAAATCAATGCTTGTGGGACTTGACATGCAAAGGATGGTATTTTTGAGAAGTCGTGCCACAGTACTGATGAAGCAGCAGCCCTCCCCCTCATCCAAAGTCACCATGGGGGCAAAATCAGTAGCCAAGGCTGTTTGTACAATGAGGAGGAGGTTATGATTTTCTCTTCCCTCCCTTTCCAGCTTCTCCTTTCCCAAGAACTGCAAACACACCCTCTGGGCCCTTAATCACAGTTTCGCTGTAGCTTCCTCTGTTCCAGATTTTTCTGGGGAAAAAAAAATCTGGCATTTACACTCAGCTTTTGAACTGGCTGCTACCTTTAGTTTTATCCCAAACCACACCTCTGGACAGAAGGGACAGCAGGGAATGAAAATGTCCCTGCAGGTTACCCGCTATTAACAGGACGTGCTGGCATTCGGCAGGTCCCTCCTGGGGCACTGGAGCAGCCCCTCTCCTGCCACCCTGCTGGGGTCTGAGGGCATATGGTCTGCAAGATGGTGCATGATGATGAAGCCATGACCTCATGCCTATTTGATCAGTAGGTTTTATTGGTGCTAAGGCTGGTCAGAAAGGATGTGGTGCCAGCGGCCGAGCAGCAGCCGTCCAACAGAGCTCTCAGGCAGAAGTAACCTTGGCCAAAGAGGCTTGCATAGAAGCGGAGGTGGTTGGAATCCAGCCTGTGGTTGCCCACAACAGGCTTCAAGCCAGTGTGGTTGCAGCTCTGGGTATTCCCCAAGGGCAAGGGGAAGGAGCAATCCAGCCCCTTAATTTGGGCTGATGGTGCAAAGGAGGGTATCGCTCCCTGTTTGCAGCTGGGCAGAGTTTGACCGTGGTTTTCCTGGTAGTTCATGCAAGGACAGGATGAGCAAGTGAGCGCCCTGGGGGTGAGAAGAAATCGTCCTTCTGGTAATAACTGGCTGGGAGGAAACAGCAAACTAGAGCTTTCTGGGGTTTTCTGAGTGAGGAAATTGTCCGTTTGTTCCTACAATGTAGACAAGTGGGATTTTAAGTGTATTTTTTGCACACAAAGAGATTGCATTGATCTCTGTGTCTGACATGTAATTCTGATTTGTCTTAACGGCAATGCTCCTACCAAGCACCAAACACTAGCACATTTCTCGCAGGCTGGACAGCAGCGACATGACATATCACTTTCCCATCCACTCCACAGAGATTATAAATGCTCCGTTATTCGGCTATGGAAAGAGCATCACTTTGGTTCTTAAAAGTGGGGTTTGTTGGCATTTGAAACCAAGCAAATACACTTCTTATTTTTATTACTAAAGCAGAACATATCTGTAGGTTTCTGCTGCCAACACAATGTTGCCACACACACGTCTTGTCTCTCCATGTGTAGATGTACATGTGTCATCCCAACGATATACTGCAAGATGGGGCTGTCCTTAAGAGTTGACACCAGACGCTACACCATATATACAATGAGCAATCTTAAAGTTGTGTAAGAAGTCTGTTAAGTAAAATGTGCGTAAAGAAGCTGACTCTGTTCTCTCACAAATTCTTACAGTCACAAAGTGAAGATGAGGATCAAGGCAAAGGAGCACATTGCACTTGGGAGAAATAATTGCATGTCTTCCCTTGAAAGCTTGGCAAAACTCATGCCTCCACATAAAGTTCATGAACTCATTTTTATGGCTGAGGGACAACTTGAAGAACAGGGTTGTATTTTTCTGTAGAATTCCATTGCTACTGGTCTATTTAAGCTATACACACACAATTTTTATTTTTTTTTTTCAAGAGGATTATAATCCATATGTCTAAAGAATTTGTGTAGCACATCTCAGGTGGGATTTCCAGTGCTGCTGCTGGGCCCGTTGCTGCAGGAATGATGCCGAAACAGAGGGAAACTATGCTGGCAGCTACTGGTGTGACCAGCAGGTACGAGGAGGTCCTGCCCTATCCCAAGGCTGGGCTCAGAGCAACGCACCCGCCTGCAGCCCTGGGGACATGGTTTGGAGAGGGGAAGAGATGGGGCGGCGTCAGCAGCGGTGGGTGCAGGCAGAAGGAGGTGCCTTTTTTGGA
Source organism: Burhinus oedicnemus (assembly GCA_008921705.1). Taxonomy (NCBI): domain Eukaryota; kingdom Metazoa; phylum Chordata; class Aves; order Charadriiformes; family Burhinidae; genus Burhinus; species Burhinus oedicnemus. The sequence continues at coordinate 160,310 of VFFE01006190.1, forward strand.
GAGAGGGCTGAGCAACGTCGCTGCAAGGAGCCCAGCTTTGTCGCCGGGGATGTCCTCGTGCCTGGCAGTGCAGCCGGTCTCTGTTTTTGATGACTGTGAAATGGGCTCACCCGTATCAGGCTGTTTTCACTGGTGAAGCCATTCCGATGCTGAAGTCCAGCAGACTCGCAAGGCTTTAGCCAAAGGGAGAAATGAGAGAAAGAGAGAAAAACATGCCCACTGTGCCATGTTCACACAAAATGAAAGGCTGGGCACAGCATAAGGAAGCAAACAATGTAACAGTGTATGTCACTGCTCTCTCCTCAGCACTTTCTAACCAGTTTTGTTTTGCTTTCCCTTCATCACATCCCTTATGCTTCATAACACAGCACAGGGCACGAGTTTGCCTTATCCACCCCACTGGTACCCGCTGGCCTTGGCTACCTCCTACCCCAGCCCCGGGCAGCAGCTGCTCTGCAGCCTGGCGGTGGTTTGGACAAGACAACCTTTGGCACAGACCTCTTGAAGCTGCTGCTGCTGCCCTCTCTGCTGCCACCCCTTACCGAGTTACTGAGCCCCCCAAATTACCGCTCCACATTGCGGCGGGTGAAGAAGGTGATGCTAGAAAACCAGATGAAACAATAAAAGAAGTAAAAAGAGAAGCCACTCTGCCCACTGCTGACTGCTCATTTCCTTTGAGTCTTGCAGAAGACTGTATACAGCAAAAAATTCTCGTTGCTCCCGGTGGCTGTCTGTTTCTGGAGAGAACCAAAGGCTGAGGCTGTTCTCTGGCTTAAATTTGGAGTCAGAGAAAAGAGAGAAACACAGGGCAGTCAGGTGCATAACAGCTTTTAAATGAACCGCATTGCAAGGGAGAACAGGAGAGAGGAATGGCCTGAGGCTTTATTGGGTTAATAATCTGAAGGCATCTCAAATGGTGGTAGGGAAGAGCCCAAGGCTCAGTCAGATCTTGGGATAACAGAACTTGGGAAAGCAAAGCTTTTCATGGTTAAAATGAAGTTTTCTACAGAAGAAGGACAGAGCTGGAGGAATTTCCTTGTGCAAGGACATTTCCAGAGCACAAATGCTGTTTCCCCATTCTCTGTTGGATATGTTGATGAGCTAAAGCAAAATAAATCACATTTGAAGAAAAAAAACCCCAATCATAGTTACATTCTGAGCACTGTTTATGTTAACAATGAGGCAATTAATAACTTGCACCAGAAAAAATCAACCGCAACCAAAAACACTCTTGTGCTGTTTTAGCCGCTACTTCCCCAAACCCCAGCACTTCCTCCTGGTGTGGCATGTCTGCTCGCAGGCCAGAGGCACAGCCCAGGCAAGGTGCATCTGCAAACGCTTCGTCTGAAGAGGGGAACCCACCTCCTCAAATATTTTTCCCCAGCTCTTGAAAATGACTGTGGAAGCGATGGCTTCTCGAGCTGATCCTGCGGTGATCGCGGTTCAGGTGGCACTGAACTGCTCTTGGTCTGTGCCACCAGGTGAGACCCACCTCCCGGCAGACAGACTTGGTGCATGCTTTCCTCTCAATAGGCTTTTCAGAGAAGAAATCCTTTCCCTTGGCTGCCTTTGTGACCACAGCTGTTACTTTCAAAGTTTTGGGCTGAAAGACAGCTGGCTGAAACCTCAGTCTGAGCCCAGCAGTGCTTAAGATCCTGTTAACCCCAGCTTGCTTTCACACCCCCAGGTCTTTTTCTCTAGCATTTTGCTTATTTCCTTATATTGAAGATTCACTGTTGTTAGATGCAGCTCAAATTGTTTTGCCGTGGTGCAGCCACGGCACTTTGCAGAAAACATCTGCACATTTCCATCCGGCAAGCCATGCAGTTTGCGTGTACATATTTCAACGCCAAAATATGAGCAAGCAGGTGGCCAGCAGCAGCAAGTCCACCCAGATAAGCTGTTCTTTAGCAAAAAGTCAGCTGTAGCCCCCATTCCACAGCAGGAGGTAACATCAGGGGCTCTGTGCGTGAAGCATGGGTGAACCGAGACAAAATCTTAATATTCCAGTTCCTGAGACATTTCATAACATCTCCGGCCATCTGTTCTTTGGTGAGATCTTGCGGTAAGTACAGCGAGGACAGACAATACTTTATGCAACAATGGTTGGCATGCTCTTCTCCCCATGCTGCTCCCTAGCTCCTAGGCTGCACTAGGTCAACTCCAAGGTAGCTCCAGTCACCCAGGCCGTCTGTCCTGTTAAATTCACATGGCAGAGGAGTATTCTTCTTCTTTAGTGATATTATGCTCAAACCATGTTAAACAGCCACTGTTGTGTCTCTCAAGGAAAGTCAAGTTTGTGAGCTAGGAATTCTGGCCAACTCCTTCCCCCAAATTAAAAGGCAGAAAACCAAAAGGCAAGAAGCTGAAGGCAGTAATGCAGTTAGGAGCTGTTAGCCCGAGTCTCCGAGCTTGTGTAAAGGCCAAATAATCTAGAAAGCAGCCTCCTTGTACACTTTCCATTTTCAAATTGCTCCTTACTTAAAACAGTTTTTAAATACTTTTGTGGCTGATAATGGGGAGGTCAATTCAGGCTAATTATCCACGGCTGACATGAAGGATCCGTGCAGGACATAGGATTAATAAACACATTTCCATTCTTCAAAGCTGGGGTGTGATCCCACCTACCCCCTCCCTGTGCAACAAAGTGGCCCAACAGTGTCCCAGCCCCGGGGAGCACCAGGCTTTCAGGTTCCCCTGCAAAGACTTCTAAGGCTCAGAGACAAAGCTCTTGGATTTTGCTGCGTAGCTTAGCCACCACCCCAAGTGACCAGCAGTACCTCCATGCTTGTCTGCACCTCTTCCCCTGAAGCCGAGCTGACTGCAGTGCAAAGAGCAACCCTCCACCCCTGTCTTACAGCGGGCACTCGTGAGGCTGCGTGGTGCCCATGGGACCGCGCGTGCATTTGCAAGACCAGCCGGTGTGCCTGCAGAGGCTGCGCCTTCGCCGGGTGCGAGGCAGCCGTGCATGAAGGATGTGTGCAATGCAAAGCACTTGGGCCTGGGGCTCTTCGGTGGCCTCTCTTTTTTGGAGGACGTGGCCAAACCACCACACGGTCACGGCCCTGTGACATGAAGCAAGCAAACTTTATGAATTGCTCCCGAGCTTTGGATTAGTTCTTGTGCTAACTCTGCCTGAATGGGGGTCAGGACCTTGCACTGCCAAGCCTCCTCTTCAGCTCTGGATGCCAGAGATTTGGGACTTGCTGGAAGTGCACGCCACAGGTCTGTGTGGACTCCCAGCTCAGACAGAATTGAAAGTTGCATTATTTCAGAGCAATTTCTGTGTTTTCTTCTTTTTTGTCGTGAACTACTGCTTCTTTTTCTGAAACAAAATGCAATTCTCCCTTACTTTGGGATTTCCCTCAGCACCAAAAAGCCCAACTTCTGCCAAACCCTACTGCAATCTGCTGCTGCCTGTGGTGTATAGCACAGGCAGTAGCACTAGGTGGTTGATGTGAGCAAAGTGAGGTTTGCAGAAGGAGGTTTTAAAGACCAGCTGATGCAGAATGAAAAACCAAGAGGCCTGGAGAACTTGTCTGCTTGCAGATGAGCCTCAGCAAGTCCTTCACTTTCAAGCTCTCTTCTATGACCAAGATATCAAGCCAAGCTCTCCATCCGCCACGTTGTCTCTTTTCCCACTGATGTCGTTAGCTCTAGCCAAAGATACTACCTATTGCTGCAGGTAAAGTCTCACTGATAAAGGCTTTTCTCAGCCTGTGGAAGATGTTGCCCAGGATGCAAAACTGAGCCTTGACTATAGGGAATAAATTACTAGGTATGGATGAATCACGACAGTAACTAACTGCAGCTTTTGGAGGAACCTTGGAGCAGCTCCTCCATTAAGAGGCAGTTACCAGGAGCTTCTCAGCTGCAGTATATTGGTAGCATTTTTTCTGACTTTTGTAGAGCCCTTCTGATTCCTAGCAGCTGGCAAACTGTCCTTTTTTATCATGTTCATATTCTACTGGGAAAAAAATCAGGGAGCTGAGTCACTTAAATCAGACACAAGTCAAAAGTAATTTTGTGGAAATGAAAGAAACAAAAAAAAAGCATAAAAAAGAAGTACCTATAGAATCAGAAATATTTATCAAGCTGTAAAAATACAAAGTGTAAGAGCCACTGGCACTGTGCTTCCCTGGACTTCAGATACAGTGCAGTTCCTCAGACTACACGCACATTGTAGGAGACACCCTGAGGTCCAGAAGGGTTCTTGTGCTGCTTGCTTTGATAGCCATCCTGATTGGTGACCACCCACCCTGCCCGTGCCCTTCAGCAGCAGCAGCGCTGCCCTTCTCTATCCAGTGTGTGCATGTTTAAGGAAGTTTTCCTGCATATTTACAGATTTTATTGATTTTTTTTTTTAGATCTATAAATAGAGCTGGAGAGAATAAAAAAGCTCATGAGCCCGGAGCTTTGTCTATTTTTTGCAATGAGACCAGCTGATTTGACAAAAGGTCCTCGCATATCTTGGCTGCACTGACTCTGCAGAGGGGAGAAGGGTGCGGGCTGGATGCAATGGTGCGGGTTAGCAATAGGTGGCACGCTTGAATAGGGCTAACCCCTGCCTTTCCCTGAGTAGCCCAAGAAATCCTTTGCAAGGGACCCGGACAGCCATAGCTCTCTTCCAAAGGGAGGCTAAGCTGAGCATCTGCTCTTCAGCAGGCAGATAGACCCACATCTACACCAGCTGCAGAAAAGATGAGAAGTCAGATTTGAGCAGGTCTTGCATGGGGCCGTAGGCAAGTCCAGGCCCCCTGTGCTGTTCGCTGGGCACTGTGGTGGTGGTGGTGTGTTGTTCATCAGTGCTGTTAGGACAAGATCTTTCTTTTGTCTCCCTCTCCGCTCCCCTACTCCCCTCAGTCACTCTCGATGGGCCCACCCAGTCTGAAGCTCCATCACACCAACCTGGGACCAGCCATCTTTCTACGGCGTCACCTGGCCAGGATGTTTCTGGGACCCATGGTTTTCCCCAGGCAGCAGAGTCTGTCCTTGAAAGCGTACGAGAGGCGCTAAGCACTGGCTGCATCTGCATGGGTAATTTATGGTTTTAGACTAAAACCTCGGCAGCAACTGGGTATTTTCAGGTACATTTGAAATGAAAACATTTGGGGTTTGTTCTTAGTAAAAAAAGTCAGAAAAACACCCATCTGTTTGGGACCAAAATGTTTCGTGGGGGAAGGCAGAAGGGCACTCTAATTATCAGGTGTTTTTCTCATTTTTCAAAGTGCAAACATCATTTTAAAGCAAAACCACAAGGGCAGAAGACGAAGAAGGGCAAGTCTTGCATTCAGAAGCCGAAACCTCGCATGTCGACTTTTCGTAACGTTTCCCCTTCTTTTTTTTTTTTTCTTTTTATTTTCCAGCTGAAGCTATTTGCTAAATGCAGTACTCCCCCCACACACACACACTTCCCCCCCTGCCCTTCCTGTGACTTCCCAAAGGCTGTTGGAAATGACTCAGCCATGTGCGGGACAGACCAGGGCAGGGCTGCAGCGGGGCAGTGGCAGATGCTGCTGACTCAGGTCGGGCGCTGCCCCATCATCTCCTCCTGCCAGGGCCAGACCCTGGCACCTCTCCGGAGCAAGCAAAGACTGCCCTGGCCCCATGGGAGATGCAAGGAGCCCTTGCTCCATGGCCTGGGCTGCGCACCCTCGTGCTTCCACTGTCCCAGTCCCCAGCTTGCCCCCGGGTGTGAGGAACACTGGGTTGTCAACCTGCAGCTCCTCCCAAAGCAGCTCACTCGCAGTGTTTCCAAAGAGAAGGAGTCTGAAATAAGAGGCACCGTCTGCCAAGTTGGATGAACAAAAGCGTTACGTTTTTGCTTGAATTTTAGATAAGATGGTAGCATGTTTTTTCATCACAGCTCCCATACCAACAGCCACTTTCACACTTTATCTGATAAAAACCACCTAATGTGATAATATGATATTTAGGTTTCAATGTTCGCTTTCTCAAAGACACCCTGATACTTTGCCCTATCTTGGCTTCCACCCAGGTGCATCCACGTTGCTCATTGACACTAATGATAGTTGTTCTTAAATATCCCTGTGAGGCAGGTGATGGAAGCATGCAGAAACCGGCAAAAAGGGATGAAAGGATTTTGCCAGAGATGCAGCTGTTAAGTCTTTATCTACCATGTAAGGACAGTCCCTTGGCTGCAGCAATACTTCTAAGATAACAAGTAAACAACCCTGCTATATTCAACAGGAGTTCAAGTGGAGGACAGTTTAGATGAACCAATGAAGTCTTCTTTTCTGTGATCCTCTGAGTCTCAGATCTCAATTCATAATGCAGAAAAAGCACTATTTGAAATTTAGGTATTTTTCTTTCAATTTTTCATCTAGGATTTTATGAAACTGTCCCTGTAGGTATCTGAGCAACAGGGTATAATTTTGCCTTTTTATGCTGAAAGGGCAATGTCTATTTGTTTTTAATGATGCAGAGGAAAAATGACAAAGTTTGAAGCCTGACTTGTACAAACATTCTTATGATATGTAAAGAAAGTTCAGAAATCTAAATACAGGCAAAAAGGAAGGGGAAACTTCTGCCTGCGTACACCGTACATGGCAGGTTTGACTCTTTTGGTTTTCCTGAAGTGCTCTGCAGCTGAGCACGGAGATCTTCTGATACCTGTCAAATGAAATATGACTAATCAAGATGGGAAGTGGTTTTCCTGCGTGTAGGTTGATTTTGTTAATATCTTTCTACCTCGAATGGACAAGGAACGCTTTGCAGAAAACATGTTTGTTACAGTTTTGAGTATATTTCCACTTCAGGGCTGAGAAGGCTTTGAGCCTGGGGAAGCAGGGACCTCTTCCTACTAAAACCAGACTTTTCAATCCTGGTATAGCTGAGGCAGGGATTGAGCAAGCCTGAAAAATTCCTAAAATGGCAGGAGGTTTACTTCTCCTGCTACAGAGAGCCAGGCAAAAATAAAGCTACACCTTGAAGGAAACACCACCACAAGAAGCCTCTGCAGCTCTCATTCAAAGTCTCTGGGTGGGGTTTTAGCCAGTCAGGCTCTTGGGGGCTTTCACGCTCCGTCAGAGGAGAATGGATGGAGCATTGTACGTGCCAGGCTGGCCGTGACAAACCCTTGGGCAGGTTTTTCATCCCCTAGTGGGATGAAATATGTGCTCACACCTCTGGTACGGCTGTGCAAAGGTCAGGTGGCACAACTTAAACTGGTGAGGAAAGCGGGTTTAAAATTAGTGCCTGACCAGCCGTCACTGAGCACCACGCTTTGTGGCTTTAGCACAGGGGGTCGGAGGCAGGAATTTGAACTGCTGCAAAAACAAGTTACGATGCTTTGTCTGACCATACACAAAATGAGTGGTTACGAGCTGATCTAGTTAAAGCACCACAAAACCATGCAAGTGAAATCTCAGTTTGATTTAAGTCTGGTTACATCTATTTATATGTTCCTGTATCAGCTTCATGCCTTCCTCCCATGAAGGCAAGCTAAACTAATCAAAGACATATTTAGAGTGGATTCAGTGTAACGATTTGTATACAGGTTTTTCTAAAACCTGCATTTAAGCTGGCTTGAAGACAAAACGCCCCACTCATCTTTTCTAGAAACTGAGTCAAAGCATCACTGTGTGCTCCCGGAGCGGGGACTGGTACATTTTTGTTTGCTTCCTGCACTTTTACTGAAGTCATCGTGAAACCAAGCATCAGACTTAGCTGAAATATTACCAGTTCCCCATTTGTACCCCCCGTCCATTTTCCCCAGGTGCCAAAGGTGGCAGAGTGGGCTCATGCCCTGTTTAGGGGACACCAAGAGGACCTGACAAAGTGTGGCTGTAATTGTAGCAATGAGTTGTTGTCAAAACCATATTTCACTTATTCCTTTTTGGTCTTCTTTTCTGCATGGGCACTTAAACAAAGCGAGAATGTGATCAGGTTCAGGAGCACTATTTTCATCTTTCTTCCTGAGTTTTTGGCAGTGGAGGTTTCTTGCCTCTGGCCTTTGGTGGCTGCCTAGGTGATGGGGCAGGCTGTCCCACAGCGCAGGTGGGTACGCTTGGCTGAAATACGCATGGTGCCCACGGTGGAGTCTCTTCTCTTGCCCCTCCTGGGATGTGTGAGGCTGTGCATGCAGGGCTGGTGATGGAGGACAGGTATAGCTGCACCCAGAGCTCACACATCCGACCAGCCTCTCTCCTTTAGGGTGGCTCCCTGTGGGGTGGTATTTTGGGGAAGGGGGTTCATGGAAGCCTTGCTGGTCCCACTGAGACTCTGGGCAGTGTCTGGGAGTTTGTCCAGACGTCTCGGAGCAGGACTGCAGAAGGTGCTCGTGCGCCATTGAGCAATGTGACCCTATGGAGGGTCTCACGCCAGTCCAAAACTGCAGGGCTGGGGAGCACAGGACACAAGGGACACCTTAATCTCTGCTGGCAGGAGTTGGGGATTGGAAAAATAAAAGCTGTCCTCAGCAAATTACTGTTTCCCAATGAAAACCTCAGGTATGAATCATCTGCCCCTTAAAACGTCTTGGGGTTGTAATCAGGTCTGTGTGTGGGTTAAGGAGAAGGACCAAATCAATGAGGCTGCCAGTTCCTCTCCTTTGGGGTAGTAAATGCAGCACATTGGCATGCTGGCTCCTAAATTCTCTGTGTTTCCACCCTGCAGCTTTGTCTCAGGAATATGGTCACCCCAAGGACCCTCTACTCACATCAAAGTGAGTCAGTGTAAATGATCTGCAGTAGGGATGGGAAGATGAAATGAGGCCAGAAAAAGACCATTGGAGCATTTCACCCATTTTGCACCCGTTTGTGCAGCAACCCTGCTGTGATCAGTGGAGCTGCACCCATGTGGCCAAATTTGACTCTGTGGGTCTCTCTCCTGCTGAGCTGTGAGGGAAAAAATGGAAAGGGAGGAGATGTATACAGGAGTGAACTGGGGTCCGGCTGTGGAATTGGAGCCATGATGATGATCAAAAATATATATTCTTAATTTTACTTTTACAAAATTAAAGCCAGGCAGGGACAATCTGGGTGGGGACAATCTGGACCTTAGCACATCTTCCTCTTCCCAGTGCTTCCCTTCCAAGCTTAGCTCTGGCCCTCTCCTTCCCACAAGCTGTTTTGTAACCTCTAGTCCTTGTTGCACTGTGTGCCGCAACACAAACAGCCCCATGATGACAATCAGGGTCTAATGAATGATGGTAAACATTCAGGGTATTTAAATAGGGTGGTTTTTGGAGTCAGGATCTCAGGCCAGATGCTGGCTCCAAATCCAGCTAAGAAGACTCTCCAAAACAAGTGCAATGGTACAGCACAGCCTTGTTGTAGTTGCCTCAGGCTGTCTCATTTCTTCCTCCTCAATTAATCTGAGCCACTAGAAATGGGATCAGAGCTGGAGCCTCCTGTGTCCTGCTGTTCTTCAGGGCTGTGGCTGGATCCTGGATAGGGTTGTGAGTTGAAACTGTCCTCAGAAGGCAAAGCTCCTGCAAATACATACTTCATTCATCTCTTCCTGAGATACTTTGGCTTATTTTTTAACATTTTCTTGGAGAAACTAGCATGTCTTAAGGGTGCCACAAAAATATCACCGCAGAATGAGCAGCTGAATGCAAGGTGCAAGGCCGGGAGACAAAGACCCCAGGCCAAGGCTTACGGGAGGAGTTTGGCTTGCTCCCAGGATTGATTACACGCTTGGTTACCACAACCTAGCTGAGATCCCTTGTCCTCTGCTGGGCACAACTCATGGGCAGGTCTGATCTTCACAGGACTTTGTCTACACAGCTTTGGAGAGCTACAGGGCAATGAGAGAAAGCATGTAGGTTTTGGAAGAGTTGTCCTCTTTTTCTGGAGGGACGCAGAGTAGTAATTCCAGAGCATGCGAGGAGGAGCTGACAAGAGCTGATAGCAGAGCAGAAGGTGCACAGAAGTCCTGCCACCGGCTTTGCAGAGCCAGACAGCTATGCAGCTGTGATGCCAAAAGTGGAAGCCGGGACACTTAGTCAAATAAAGCCTTGCACAAAGGGGAACCAGATGCTCTGGGGCCAGATCTTGCTCTCGGTTTACAGCAGGTAAAGTTGAGCGTTAGCTAGTTGCAGAAGACTAGCTCCATACCCAGCTGGCGACACTGGTGGCAGAGCTTGGTTCCTTGGGTCGGCACAGCGCAGCAGATGAGGAAGAGGTGCTGGAGCACCTCAGGGCACAAAAAAAAGAAAGATCAGCTCAAGCGTGGCCAAGGCTAAGGACCGTGCAAGATGTTCATCCTTATCACCTGCTTTCTGTTTCCCTCTTGGTGCCACGCTGACCATCCTGCCATGTCCTGGCTGCCCATGGCCTTCTTGGATCTCCCCTCACTGTGCCCTGAGCTTGTGCTCCTGCTGCTTCACTTTCTTTACCCAAGTTCATCGTTCATCTCAGCCCTTTGCCTGTTGTCTGCAATTTGTGGCTGACATGCTACACTGGGTGACAGAAAAGAGGATCTAAGATCCTTTTGACTCCTCTGCTGAGCCCATGTTAATGAAGGCAGCTAAGGAGCCATATGCATGCGATGTCCCCTTTTCCCAGCGGTGATGAGATGGCAGGGGAACAGCTACATTCGCTGGACTGTCACCCCATGCTGTGGAGACATCCCTTGCTGGAGGCCCATGGGCAGCAGAGGCACCTCTGGGCATCCTGAACCTCAGGATGGATGCCATCAGCACACGCTGTCTGTATCTGTCCTCCTGTTGCTCTTCTTGGGGCACCTGGATGGCCCTTGCCATACTCCACTCCTGGCTGCCACTGACGTCCTGTGGTGGTTCCTACCATCCTGTGGTGGTTCCTACCATCCTGTGGTGGTTCCTGCCATCCCATGGCAGCCCCTGCTGTCCCATGGTGGCCCCTGCCTCTAGGCATTTTGGCAAGCTGGGGGTCGATGCTGGCTTCCAGGGAGAGGAGGACAGAGGTCTGATGCCTAGGTCAGCACAAGACTTAGATGTGTATCTCTCAGAGATGAGGGAGTGCTTTGGCCATTGGGGCAGAGTCTGGTGGGGGACACCTTCAGTGGAGATGAAAGGGCTCCCAGGGGGGCAGATGGGGCACAGGGCAAGAGGCTGTTCAAAGGGAAGAAACATCTAACAGATAGCTGTCTGGACTGGGGTACCCACACTGTGCTTCCTGCTCCAGCATTGCTCCAACATACAGCATTTTATCCATTTTAATGGTGTAACGTGAAGTCCATGGACACTCTAGTACCCCATTTCACAATTAGAGGCAGAGAAGCTGGCTGACAGCTGCAGCAGTCAGGGAAAAAACAGCCCTCATATACTGAAACATAGGAGATGCTCTTTCCAGAAAACTGGACTCTAAGTATATCTAACCGTTCAGTGAGGGGGGGAGTCTCGATGCCCAAAGGCAACCAGTGCTGTCCCCACGCCAGCCTCCAGCTCCCGTCATCTGTGCATCCCTGCAGCCCCAGGAGCCAGCAGCTGCTGCCCCACGCCGCAGCACTGAAAGCTGCTCCCTCCTGGGCTCTTGCTTGGCTCCTGCCAGAGCGCGTGCCGCCAGCCGAGGAGGAGGAGGAGGCTGAAGCAGAGCCGAGTTGGGAGGTAGGTAGTGCTTGCAGGCATGGGAATTTGCTTTACCTACCCAGCATTGAAGAAAACTTGCCCAAACCCCGGCACTTTACTACAAGGGAACTGACCAGTGGCGGTATTTTATCTTTAGGGCAGTCTGTTGTTTTCCCTTCTTGTGCTCGCCTGTTGTTTTTTGGGCTCCGTGAAGCCTAATTGCTGCTGTACGTCTCCTCCTCCCACAGCTGCATTTGCACTCTCTTGGAAGTGGCTGTGTCGAAAGTTGGTTGCTCCTTCCCCTCCCGGCTGACCCCTGTATTATTGCAGCGGTGGCTCTGGGTGACAGTGACCTGGTGCATCTGTCAGCTCTGTGGCGCTTCTCACCTTTGGTATCCCTGTCCCTAGCGCCTGCGCCGCAGATGAGAAAGGAGAAAGGATTTGAAACACAAGCACGCGGAGGAGGGAACAGTGTAGAGGATGTTTTCAGCTCAGGCGCTGTGTGTTCACACTTTGCTGATGGCCAAAGGGCTGATCCTTGCTCACTGGGCTAGTTCCCTGAAAAAGCTTCAAAGGAAACGCGAGACTGCTGCATAACACCTGGTTTCCCTGACCGCCAGCAGAGTTAGCTGCCTTTTACGAGAGCATGATTTTCTCTCCATGCGCAGCAATTCCCTCCCCGGTGCTCTTGCGCTGTGGGTAAGCCCCCTCCTTTCAGCGCCCCACACACTCTGCTGTGGCCACGGAGCAGGAGCGGGATGGCTGAGCTGCCTGCCCAGTCTGTCACCTCTCTTCTCCGCCGCCTGCGGCTCAGCCCTGCACCGCGCTGCCGTGTCGCCGCACAGCGAGCCGGCCACTTCGCCGACACTGCTGGAAAGTTTTTGTTTGCTGGAAGACTGGATGCCTTTTCTTTTTGCCTAAGCCAGAGCAGGCAGATCTCTCTGCTGTGCCCCTTGTAATGCATGCTTCAGGACAGTATGGCCGTGCTGAAACAGGAGTTGTGCTAATTGTAGTTACGGCTATGTTCTGCTAGACCAACCTCTCCGAGTCCTTTCCAGGCTCCTCAGTTAGTTTTTGATTGGTTGCTTGCATACCCAAAAGCCTATGTGAATTTATTTCCTGAAGAGTTTCTTGGAGGACCACCAAGCACCCTTGGGATCAGCATTTTGGTGGAGGGTGGTGAATGCTACTGTTCACATGGTCCTGTAACGTCTGAAGGCTGTTTGTGTGATCTTGTTGGCCACCAGCACTCCCAACCATAGTTGAGGATTCTAGACCTAAGATACACTAAAACACAACTTTGTATTAAAAGCGTGTCTGGATGTCAGGCTCACAGGTGATTCCAAGGGCTGAATTTTTAACACAGCAAGTGATTTAATGACCCTTTTTTGTCACAGGTTTCTTAGAGAGCCTGGAGACAAACATGTAATTTCTCTATGCAGTCACTTCCTCCTCTTGTACAACTGGGGAGTGAAAAGGTGTGTTTTATACCAAGTTTACTGCTGTGGAGAGCACAACTGAAATCATGTTGGGAGCACACTCATATTGTTGAATAGCGTGCCTTACTGGGAAGTACATTAGATGTTAACCTCCTGTGGTTTATGTGGTCAGCTGCTGTTTGATGTCTTATCAGAATACCTATTCACATTTCAAAAGGCAAAGAAAACCCCAAAATATTGTGCATCTTTTTTTTTTTTTTTTATGATGTGATTTCACGTTGCTGCCTTGGACCATGGATCTACTTTATTTTATTACACTGGAGAATTTCTGTTTCAACTTTCTGTTTTTACTTTTCCAAAACTGAAATGAGACATAGCAGGAATAAATGAGGGTTGTTCTGTTGCATCCTCAGACCCATTTTACTGATAAAAGTCCTAAGCAATCAAAAAGGCAAGTCTTCTTTGTCCCAACTTATGACAATTGTTGTTGGCAAAGTGAGGTGCGAAGGTTTCCCAGTGCCTCTTGCTTAAGGAAAACTCACACTGGGAAGGGTTCTCCGAGTTTGTAATCACTGGCTTTGCACGTATTTGACAGAATAAAGATGAAGCAAGCAGAGTGGGATTTTGCGTAAAAGAAGCACAAACATGCAAACCACTATTTTTTGTTATTGGATATTGTTTGAGACTAATTCAAGAGATTAGAATTAGTTATTAGAAATTTTTATTAGTAATAAGAAATTTTTCTTCAAAGATTGTCTAAAGCACTGTGGCTCAAGTCTTGACTTCAGGATTTCTCAGATGTCCTTTCCTCTGTCCATAAAATGCACACACGTTGCTATTACTCTTGTCTATAAAAGCTGGTCTTGTGTTTGGTCCTGGGCAGAAAGACACGTTCACACCTAGTGATTTCAAAAGGTTAATTAAACTTTTGACTTTTTACTCTTCTGCCTGCAAACTTATATGCGGGGAGGTATGAAATCTTGATGGTTCTTGGAATTATTGGAGCGTACCAGAAAAGAGTAAGCAAAATAAATTCTGGGTGTTGTAAAAGGAAATATAGATTCTATCTATGCAGTGGAAAAAGTTCATCTGTTTTGTCCCACTCATTTGAAACCCACAAGAGCCCCTCTTGTGCTTTCAGTACACCAGAAAAATATGAAACTGCAGTTTGGTAATGAGAAGAAAACCTGCCCCGTGCATCTGCATACTGGAAAGACACTCCTCCTCCTCTTCAACCCAGCTTCTTGCTGGATCTGGTGTTTTTCAGAACATTTTGGGCTGTACCTCTTACCTTCACTGAGCTGTACATGTCCATCCCCAGACCACAGGGGAGGAGGATAGTGTAGGCGGTGGGACTGCAAGCTCTGCTTTACCCTGGCTAGCCCAAGGGATCCTCCTCGCTGCCAAGGCAAAGAGGGGGTAAGAAGGGTTGATGCATCAAGCAAACTCCTTCCTGGCAGTGCAAGATCAGCCATGCTGCAGCTGAAGCCGCTTGCAGCCCCAGAGCCCCGGGCTATGGTGGGAGGAATGCCTTCCCACCCCCTTCCCCAAGTCCCCACAGCTTCACCTTGTCCTGCCAGCGTTACCGCCAGCAAACGCTGGCATGTCTCCCTGTAAGCAGCAGGCCTTTGGGCTTGGTTATTTGCTGGTTTTCTCAAGTAGCGCCATGCAAGATCAGGAGTGAGTTTAAACACAGTGAGCACTGATCCCTGCAGGTTTTGTACCTGCCCGGCTGCCTACAGCCTAGGGCAAGCCTAGGGTATCCGCTAAGCAGTACCACAGTCTGTCCTGCTTGCTCCTGATGTGTCCAGACGACTTGCTGGGTCCATGCTAAGGCGCTGGGCACATGTGGCCTTCCTTCTCTCCCAGAAAGCTCTGGCGCACGGGCTCAGCGTGGTCGCACTTGTTTGAAGTGGTGTGGATGGTGGACGTGCCTGGTGTGGACAACAGGCTCCCTGGTGGGTCTTTGATGTTGAAAATGAGTTCCCAAGAGCCTTGTGCTGCAGCTCTGGAAAGAGAACTATGCCCCTGGCTCTCTTGACCAGAAAGGTTTGAAAGCTCTTTTTGATACTGGTGAAAAGCCCCCAAGTTGCAACATCTAATCATAGCACAAAAATGTGTTAAGTGTCTGTATTCTGCACGGTCAAATCCTTTTAGCCTTACTTTCACCATTGCGAGCTTGACTTGTGGGCTTCCAGCTTCTGCCAGTGCAATTGCCATGCTCTTGTTGCCATGCCCTCGTTGCCATGCCCTCGTTGCCAGGCCCTTTGACTCACCACCTCTTGTACAGCGGGTTGAGCTAACCGTGAGGTTTTCAACACTTTTTGTAGCTTGCACATTTCCTGCAAGAGGTGGCAGAAAAATGTGTTTCCTGAGATGAAGTAAGCGAAAAAGAATAGCTACGAAAACCAGACCAAAAGAACCTAAAAAACCGAGAAAAAGAATAAAGCTGTTCAGCAGCTTCCTGTTTACCACTGGCTCAGATAGAGATTTATCAGCAGCATTGCCAAGCCCTCCTCACACCTCCCCTTGGACCACAGCAGCATGGGAGGTGTGTGTCACCCCAGCAAAGCCTCTCTTTGTGGCCCCGGCAGGAGCAGAGGTGTGAGGGAAAATGTGAAAGACGGGACAACGCTGCGCAGACGCCTGCTTTGAGATCGTAGCCACTGCGGTCTGGATGGGAAGCGCCAGCGGGACGGGACCATTGCTCAGATTTCCCTGCGTGATGCTCTCGTGCTGAGAGCAGCCTGCCCCGGGAAGGTGTCACTAAAGGCACACGACCCCTCTGAGGGGACCCGCTGGCAGTGGCAGGGTGCGGGTTTGGATCCAGGATCCCTGAGTCGCCATCCCAGTCTTAAACCACACAGGCTTCCCTGTTTTAAGAACATGGTTTCATATGTCAAAACCCTTTTTCCCTTTTAAAATCTGATAAGCCTCCAGAGCTGCTTCCGTGGAGGCTCCTGCGGCAAGAGGAGAGCTGTGCTCAAGAGGCAGACATGGGCACCAGTGGCCATGTGGGGAATTCCCCACCCCACAGCCCCCCAGTTCCTCACAGCTCCTGGGGTTGGTGCAGCCCAAGGCCAGCCGGGAGGCAGAAGCGGTGCAGCCACCGCAGTGCAGCGGCGTGCCCTCACAGGGCTACTGCTGGCACCTGGTCATGGGCGGGCACCTGGCCTGGACCCGGGAGCAAGTCTGGCAGTCTGCGCTGCATGCCACCACTCCCAGAGGGCGAACCAGGCCGAGCCAAAACCCTGCCAGGAACCAATCTAGCCATTTAACCATGTAGCTAATTGAGTGCCCTCGCCCACGCCCTGGCCTCATGTGGTTTATCTGCTTTCACAGAGACAAAAAGTGTTTCACAGGGTTAGGTGGCATTGCTGTGGTTTCTGTGCTGGAGCTCATAGACTTCACACCTGAAGGGTCAGCAAGCCCAGAGAGGAAAGCCCTGAGCATCAGCAGGAATCACAGAATCATGGAATGGTTTAGGTTGGAAGGGACCTTAAAGGGACCTTAAAGATCATCTAGTTCCAGCCACCCTGCCATGGGCAAGGACACCTCCCACTAGACCTGGTTGCTCAAAGTCCCATCCAACCTGGCCTTGAACAGGTATGGGGCATCCACAACTTCCCTGGGCAACCTGTTCCACACCCTCACAGTGAAAAATTTCTTTCCAAGATCTAATATAAATCTACCCTCTTCCAGTTTAAAGCCATTACACCTTGTCCTATCACTACATGCCCTTGTAAAAAGTCCCTCTCCAGCTTTCTTTAGCCCCCTTTCAGATACTGGAAGGCTGCTATAAGGTCTCCCTGGAGCCTTCTCTTCTCCAGGCTGAACAACCCCAACTCTCTCAGCCTGTCCTCATAGCAGAGGTGCTCTAACCCTCTGATCATCTTTGTGGCCCTCATCTGGACCCGCTCCAACAGGTCCATGTCCTTCTTGTGCTGAGAACTCCAAAGCTGGATGCAGTACTCCAGGTGGGGTGTGTTGTGGTCTCCGACTGCTGCTGCCTGGCTGGAAGCAGAGCTGGCTGGGCAGTGAGGTTGCCCCCTCTGCAGACTGGGGCACCTGGGACTGGCTGCTGCTGGGGCAGGACACTGGCTCTGGTGGCCCTTTGCTCTAAGCCAGTATGGCCAGTGCCAAGCTCTGGTGGTGCACAGCGGGCAGCCAGCTGGCATAAGTAGCCTTGATATCTGGTGGGAAAACATCAGCTTATGCCAGAGAAAGAATTATGTGCCAGTCACTGTAATTATAGTTGCTCGAAAGCCCTAGAAGGAATAAGCAGCCTGCAAGAAAATAAGAAGAGTAAGAGCCAATACAGATTTGTCAAGAAGCAGCTATGTCAAATCTGCCCCAGTTACAGCCTCAAGCTAGCCAAGTAAAGCAGTGGTGTCCCATACCTTGGAGCTAGCAGGCTTTCTCAGTGTATCAAACAACATTTACGTGGGTGCACAAGTGGTCAGACAGTCAAACTCCTGAGCGGTCACTGCTGGACAGGAGACCTGTCTAGAAGGGTCTTGCAGCCAGGGTTGCGCTTTGCCCCAGCACAAGCCAGCAAATGCATTACTGCTCTGGATGAAGGACTGATGCATGTTTTTACGCTTTTTACACATGCCACCACCTTGGAAGGGGATGTAAATGTACTGGGGGACAGGATGGCTGCTCAAATTGACCGTGATGTAATAAAAAGCATGGGGAGCGATGGGCTGCAGTTCATTAAGGACAAGAACCTACTTCTGCACATGGGCAGGGTCAGCCGAGACCACAAACACAGGATGGGGAAGGCAACACTTCTGGAGAAAAGGATCTGGAGGCCAGCATCCAGCACAAGAGACGTGTGAGTCATCAGCGCTACGTGATTGCAAAAGAAGACAGCTACCCCAAGCAGGTGACTCTTCCAGTATGCTTTGCCAGGGGTAAGGCCAGAGCTGGGGGTCCATGTCTAGTTTTGGGTACCACGATGAAAAAAAGATTAAGGAAGACTGAACAGCCGCCAAAGGAGAACAGTGGCTACAATTAACAATTTAGAAAACATGACCTAAAAGGAAAAAGATGATGGAATATGAGCTATTAAGATTGAAGAGAAACATGATCTTAGAACATTTTAAAGCAGCTAGAAGAAAGTAGCAATTGTTCCTGCATGGATAAGATGAATAACTGATTCAAATCATATCAGGAGAGTTTTAGATTAAGACAAATTTACTTGGAGTGAGTCTGGAGAAGCACTGGGATAGAAGCTGGGGGGAAAGCAGGGGCTGTAGGAGCAGGCTGACCAACCATGTGGTAAGACTAACAGTGGGACACTGCCCCTGCCTTCAAGACAGGGGATGGGCTACCTGATCTCCTGGTGTCCCATCCAGCCCTGTTTTCTGTGATTTCTCTGTTTTAACTCATTCTCGCTTGCATCCTTCTCTGTTCTCCACCCTTAGGCAAAGCAGAGTCAGACGCTCATCTGAGAGATGCCTGTGCACTGGTGTACTGAAAGTGTGGGACAGCAAAGGCTTAAAAACCTAAGTGCTTTAGGTGAGAAAAAAAGCATCAGATAAGGGGCGGATGGAGAAGAGTCTGGTTCTCAAAGACTCCATATCCAAGAGATGTATTTGTTTACTTCTTTCTGTCCCACAACTACCCTGTCGTAAAACACAAGTGAGAAAATCCCACTCACTGCTGACATTCTTATGAATGAGTTACTGTGCTGGAAGTTTTGCAATGCACTGATTTCTGCTTTGGCGAAACTAAGTGATTGTGCAAGGCCGCAGCTGTCAAAGCCATAATCTGTGTGGCTTTGGCGCCAGCAGTGAAAAGCAGAGACTGGAGCAGAGTGAGCTGATCCAGACCTCACCAAGCACCTCCAGCTGCTTCTCCTGTACAAACTCAGCAACAGTTTTTGGAGGACTCTCTGGCTCACAGCCTTTTTTTCTGCATGGAGCATCTGCTGCAGGAGAGCGAGCCAGAGCAATGCCAAAGAGGTTTTTCATACCCACATTTGTACATGTTTGCATACACAAGCACTTTGTTACAGTAATAGAACTCCATTTTGGTGGAGGGTGTCAATATTTTTGCTGACCAAGCTGAAAAGAAAAATAAAAATTTCTGTCTGCTGTGAGCAAAACAGACACATCTTAGTTCCACTGGAAATTTTTTGAAGCTTTGAAGTCTGCCTGTTTTTGAGGAAGAAGGGTTAGAAGAAGAGGTTATTTATTAAAAAAAAAAATGCTATATTTGAAAATGACCCATTTGAAAATTAAAGATGGCAATGTTTTGTCTGGAACTTGTCAGAATAAAATACCGTGACATTTTTTTCCTCTAATTTGGAGGGGGAGAATCCCCCTCCAAAAAAACTTGACACTTTCAGAGATATTTTTGTCAACCTAAATATACCTTTTTGATGACAAAAACCCCAATCACTCAAAATCTCACCTGGTCACAAAATCTCACCCACCTCTTTGTACACAGGCATACAGATATGTTATCCCCGTTAAGAAAGGGAAATGAACCATTCTGCCATATGGCATATTTGTACCTCTGCACTGGCAATGGTCTGATTAAACAATTTTGATTAAGAAGATGCAGTCCTACTAACATGGTGTGCTGACAGCTGATGCTGATAGACCCAAACATTGTGGCAGTAACAAACAGGCAAGGATCCTCAAAAGACAGGTCCCATGCAGGGTTTTCTCCTGTACCTCCAGGTGACTGCCAGCCCTGGGTCCCCCTTGTCTGTCCCCGCGGTTCTGTGGGAGAAGGGTGCAAGGGATTCACAGAGGGTGCTATTGCCCCAGAAGGGTGCTTGCTGGTCCATGCAGGCAGCAGAGACACTTGGGAGAGGGTTGTTGGAGCAGAGAGATAGCCAGGAGGAGGAATCTGGGATGGGAGGTTCATCAAAGTGCTACCTGCCATGCTGCTCCCATGGTGTGGAGGACATGCTCGCCCTACCCCTTGCCTCTACCTTCTCCTGCAAAGCCAAGCTGTCATCTTTGTTCTTTCCATCAACAGTGATGATTGCTGGTATTTTACAAGCAATTTTAGCTGAGCAACACAGCATCTCTGGACATTGCATACTCCCTGTTAATCCTGGTTTTGTTTCCTCTGCTGAACTAAGTCACCTCTTCCCTCTTCTTCTAATATGACAGAGCAAGCCCTCCGAGATGTAAAGTGAGAGCTGATTTGAAACAGAAAGGCCTCTTTTTGACTAAGAAGTTCATCTTATTTTGCTGTCAAGCAAAGGCAGAGGAAAGTGCTCTTCTCAGATAAGAGCACCTGATTTGTCTGGTTACCACTGCTTTGAGATGGGTGGAAGCAGAGCAATGCATCAAGGCAAACTTGTTCTCCACTTTCCAGCTGGGTGCTATGATAGGGAGCAGATCCAGGAAATACTTAGTCTTTTCTTGGGAAATATCCTACCAGGTAGGGTATCTTACTCTGCTTTTATTCCCATCTTTTCCGAATGGCTGCTACACCAACACCGGAGCCTGTGCCATGGTGTCAGAAAGGTGCCTCCTGTTCACCTTACCAAAGAGCCAGAGCCATACCAGGGCTCACGGCTGCTGCTCCTGAGGCCAAAGCAAGTTCTTGCTGGTGGTGTCTTCTGTTGCAATCACAGTTTCCTTTCTGTGTTCAAACTCAATTCATCTAGACCATCTGTAAGAGGAAGGAGAGGTTTCTCCAAGAGTAGGCATATAAGTTTTGCAGCAGCTAAGCTGGCCGTTACCCCCAGGCTGAGGAGCTGCAGTGGTGGCACGGGATAAGAAAACCCTCTGGGACTAATGTCAGAGGCTGAGCTAGCGTGCACGGGTGGTCTCCTGGTGCCAGTGAATATGTCTGGCTGTAGGAGGTGGCCATGCTGTTTGCCCCACAGCAAGATTCATTTTGGTTGTGGCATTTGCCACAGCCTTTCCATTTAATGTGGGGCTCCAGTGTAACATCACTTCCCTGATCTTGGGGCTCCAAGTAGTTTGGGGGAGTGGAAGTCTGCATTGCTCTGATGTGCTGGTCACTTTTAGGCTGACAGTGTCTTCAGCTGTACGAAGTGTTGCATGGTGTTTTTCCCCACTGAAACAACTATTCTGACAGAAGATAAAACAGTAGAAACTGTAACTCCAGAGTGTAAATACAAGAACCGCTGCGGTGGCGATGGCAGCAGGCACAGCTAGAGGGGAAGTGTGAGCGGCGTGGTGCACAGGCTCGTGGTGTGAGACTCCCCAGCACCCACTGGCTGTTTGGGGCCGCTGTGGCTGCTGCAGGCTGACCCTGACAACCACCATCAAAACATAAGGAGACAAAACAGAAGG
Source organism: Burhinus oedicnemus (assembly GCA_008921705.1). NCBI lineage: Eukaryota > Metazoa > Chordata > Aves > Charadriiformes > Burhinidae > Burhinus > Burhinus oedicnemus. The sequence goes on from VFFE01006190.1 coordinate 181,555, forward strand.
CTCCTCCTACAGTGACATTTTCGCTGTATTTTTTAAGCTGAGTGGTGACTGAGATGCCTGTGCACCGGCAGTTTCACCAAGGTGATGATGCCACATGGCTCTCCTCTCCTGCAGCTCACAGTCCTGGCTGGGCGCACAGCCTGTGGCGCGTGGCACAGCTTTTGCACCCAAACCCAAACTGGCCACAAGCTGAAGCACCGGAGATACCAAGTCAGTTGTCTCTGTTTTGCTCTAAGGCATTTCTTTCTCACAGGAAAGCCCTCAAGAGTATGGAGAGACGTTGCTAGCACTGTTATTAGTGTCCAGCTAAAAGTCAACTGGAGGGATGCTGCAAGGCAGCAGCCAGGGCTGCTGGAGAAGGGAGCTCTAGGGTGGATTTTGGATGGGTTCTTAGCAAACAGATCTGAGACCTCCCCACCCTCTGGCTCCCACTCAGCGCTTTGGGAGCACCCCCGAGGCCCTGGGAGGGACTGCCTGGTGCCTGCTGTCCTGTCCCCAGCTATGAGAGCCCCCAGATCAGACGTCCCATTCACACACTTAACCAAGGACCATTTACACCAGCTGGCTTGCTCTCCTCCTGCAGGAAGGCTGCTCCACAGCCCCAGCGCCCCACTAGCAAACTCCCTTCAACCCAAGGAGCAACCTGTAAATATTGCTTTCATACGCCTGTGCTTTCTGTAAGCTGAGACAATCCTCCTTTTCCCCTGGCCGTTTCCTCACTGGGTTGTCTGTGCGTAGCAAACGTATCCCTTCAACGACTTTGCCTTACCAGGCTGAGCCCAGCTCTCTCGCTCTGCCCCTCCTGCCGCCTTGCAGCCTCTCTGCACCTCTTTTGGCATGAGTTCAGCACTTTCAAGTGCAGGCGACCTTTAACTTCTGCATTCATTTTTTTACCGCCCCTTGCTGGTTTACCACATTTTCTGCTTTGTTTTCCTCCTCAGATGAACTTCAAAGGGCTGTTTGTTGGCTCGGGAGAAAATCCCTGTGTGCCTGCATGGCCCTCAGGATGTGGCGAATGCTGCTCGCAGATGGAAAAAATGCCAGGAGGGATGCAGGTCATGGCAGCCTGGCTCATAGCTGATGGTGGAGAAAACCAGAAATGCGTACCTCCCCTCCTCCTCCCCCCAGATAGCCTCCTCTGAGCTTTCAAGGGAAGTTTAGCTTACCTGCAGCTTTTAGCACCCCACATCTGTGAACACACCAGTGGTTACTTATCTCAACCATCCTCCAGCCCAGCCCTGCTCTGCCTGCACATGGGCCCCCTGAATTCCCTGTAGGAGAGTGAATAGGGCTCAGTGTGGAGAGAAGAATAAATTCTCCCTCCGGTTCTTCCCAGGCATCTCCCATTAGTTTCCATCATCACGATTAACACCCTTTCAGCCAACAGTTCCCAAGTTCACCCCTGTGCTGTGTGCCTCCCCTCCCATCCACCCTCATACCTGCCAGTCAGGGACAGCACCTTTCCAAAGCCATATTTGTCATCTCCTAAGCCTGTCTCCACTCCTTTCCTTTCCCTGCCCTCAACAAATCACACCCTCCGTTGCCTTTAATGAATTTTCTTCCTCTGTTGAGAAAAGCTCGGGGAACGGCTGTATATCAGGAACACTGACCACCCCAGAAGCAGCGCAAGCACGTAAACTTTTCTGAAAGCCAGGCAGGGCCAGGGACTCGAATGTGTGTATCACTTCTCAAAACACAGCAAAGCTGCTCTTGGTAATGTTACATCAGACTCCTTAATTCTGTTGCTTCCCTCCGAAACACTGGCACTACCACAATTTTTCCTCCCTCTCCTTATTACCAGGCTGTTACCCATATGCCCAGCGCAGTCCTCTCTGGTTTGCCCGAAGTACAGCAGCCAGCTGTCCTCCAGCCATGGCAGTCACCAGGCCTGCTCACTTGTATCTTATCTTTTTTTCACTTGAATTCAAGCTCTTTTCCTTGCCTTTGAGGTCTTCTGCATCTTCTTGATTGCTCCAGCTTTCTCCAAGGCATGCAGCGTTTCCTCTGACATTTCCCTGCCACGTTCTTCCAGCTTCATGCCTCACTTTGCCTGGCTGTGCAGAATTGCGGCTGGTGAAAATATGTGACTCGAAGATTTCCCAATTAAAAAACATAGATTTTGAATGAACTGAAATTTTTTTGGAAAAATCATAATACATGCAACAGAAAATAACTCATTTTAGAATATGCATAAATGTTTTAAAATGCAGATAGTTCATTTGTTTATTGGTTTTATGTCAAATTATCGTTTAATTTTTTTATATGTGTTAATAACATGTCAGCCAAACTAATGCAAAAAGCATCCAATGGAAAAGGCGGCATCTTTAATTGATTGATACTTTGATCATAAGAAGAAATAATGAAAGCTGACCTTACTGATTTCTAAACAAGTAAATCGGATGGAGTTACATTATGTTGTACTGTATGTCTGTAACAGCAGGATATACTATTGCTATATTGTTAATCATATAATTAATATATAGAGAGTAGAATAAAATAAAGTTCTATTACAACATTCAAAAGTTAATTATGAAAAAAAAATAAAATAAAAAAGAGGAGCTGGTGTCTCTTCTGTATTAAGAACAACCGGGCATTTGGAGGCAGGGTGATGCCATGGTCATCGGCAGCATTTTGAATACTTCAAGGGACTGGTCTTTTTCTGACTGTGCTACTGACTAGTGCCAGATCCTTCATTAGGTTACTTCTTTTTTTCCCCAGCCCATTTTCTTATTTTTGGTCAGCCTGCAGTACTTAGCTCTTCTCTTCTTTGGGACTGTCTTTCACTATTCACTTAGGCAACAGCCAGCAAGCTGGAAAGCTCCTTTGGATTGGAGCTGCTCCCCGCTACCAAAGAGCAGGTTAATAACTTTAATAATGCTTTGGATCTGCCACATACTTGTTTGGGGCTCTTGGGCAAATCTCTTGCATTCTCTGTGCTCCTATAAATCAGGAAAATGGTGCTTGTTGAGATTAATGGATGAAAAGCATATCGTTTGGCTGACTTATAAAGCACCACAGTTTACAGCGTTACACAAAACAAAAATAAGTTATTGAGTAAAATGAAGAATTTCAAGCCTGTCCTTGTTTCAGTATTTTGTCCTTGACCACGTATCCCAAATGCACAAAAATATACTTTAAAAAACCCCAAGGTAGCAAAGAAACACTGAAATACCTCCACTTGAATAAAAGCTGATTCAGAAATGATTGCAAAGAGGTATCAGTAGCTGTGAGTTCTTATTTTGCTCAGAAAATTAATACGTTACTAATAGGGAGAGACATAACTGGACTGCAGTATACAAACAGATATCAGCTGAAAGAAACGAAAAACTAAAATAATGCGTCTCAGAAATGATATATCAGCTTCTGTAAAAAGTTGCAAATTTATTAGGGTGTGTTCTGTGATGGAGATATCTGAACTTTTAAATTTGTCGTTTAAATCAGGTGTGGCTGTGAGGAAGGGGGGTGTTGCAACTGCATTAAAAGAAGAATACCTTACTGCCTTCAAAAACAGCTGTATTTGATTTTTGCTTCACAGAATGTGTTTGTAAGCCCTCTCACCTCTTTTCCTGTTTATTGCAGCTACAAAACCTTCTGTTTGTCTCAAAACTTATTCTGTAACTGGCAGCTGCCCATTTGACACCCGCATATCACCAAATCTCAGCCATCTCCCCAAGTGATGGAGTAAACCTCTTGGAAACTCCAGAGCCCAAAAGAGGACAAGGACACGGTACAAGAAGAAGGTGACCGGGGCCAACTGAGAGAGTAGAGGCTTCTTGCTGTCAAAGGTGAAGTCCATCCACGGTTAATGGGCCACTCTTAAAAGTAATGGGCTAACTTTGGCAACCAGGGGAAAGGGACCTGCAGCCGTTATCTCTCTCTCGATACTCTCCAGAAAACTGATTTTTCAGTTTGACTGTTTTGCCAATTCATGTGGAGAGGGGGGAAAATGGAAAATGCTGTGCCCTGGTCAGAAGCTGTCAAAGGTTTTAAGGGTGTAAAGGTGATCTGAAAGTCTGAAGTGGAGCATCTCCAGTCTCCATTCAGCCCAGGAAAAATACTTTCAAATTTTGCCAAAATCAGATGCATCATGTCTATAAATCTGTATCTATGTATCTGTATCTATCTAGGTATTTATATATCTATATATCTATAACACAGTAGTCATTATTTTTTGAAAATATTTTTCTTGTTGAATCTATGGACTGCTTTTAAGGGGTCCCTGATGGGCAATTAAGAAAGGTGAGCCATTGCTGCAGTGCTTACAGTCACGGTGTGTCGGGGTCCAACATCAAAAGCATTAGCAGGAAATATTTTCTACCCGTATCTGTTGCTGCATGAACAGTTATTATCTAGTAACTCAACATCTTGATATTTCGGGGTTTATGCATGAAAACAAAGTTGAAATTAACAATGCAGGTGTCCGCCCTACAGCTGAAAACTAAACATAGGAAAGAATTACACTATCAATGTAGATTGCTGCACTGCTTTCCTCTCATCACTCGTTATTTCTGAATAAGGAACTCCATAGGGTTGAGTGCTGTTTTTGTAACAGGTTTCTCTGCATTGCACGTGCCGATTGACTTTGGTAGAAACAGTCCTGGTGCTCCAAGAAAAGCTGAGGCAGGTCAGTGAGGCACGAGCAGCATCCATACCTGGAGCAGAGGATGAACACTGGCTCCAGCACCCCTCTGTGCTGTGCATACGGATCCTCCTGTTTCCCTGCACAAGGTGGCACAGCCAGGCAAGAAGGGGTGAATCCTAATTCCTTTCTCATCAGTACAAAAATTTTCACCATTCTCTCTCTTTTCGTATACCCGAGCAGCAATATCTAACTCAGGAGAGCATGTCCTCTACTTTTAATGAATTAATAACCGTCATTCATATTATTGCTACAGCTTAATAGCAATGATTATTACAAATGATTCTTCCCTCCTCGAAACTTTGTGTCTTTGAAGCTCTTTGAAGATGTGATCAACCTCTACGCAAGCGTAACACAGGTGCAGAGCACAAAAAACATGCAAATATCTTAGCAGTGACAAGGGAAACAGCTTTGAAATAGTGTCTTTTGAAAGAACCATTACTTCTTAAAATATGAACACTTAACTCTGCAAACCAGATCCCCTTTTATAGGAGTCATGAAGTGACATATGAAAAAAAAAAAAAAAAGCTGGCTAAAGCACTGACTCACTTTTGGAGATTACCCTAACCCTATGTTAAAGCTGTCTTCATTGCAATTCTTCAGAAATGACAGAGAGGAACACCCCCCCATCCCCCCACCCCCCCACACACATTGTTTTGGTTTTCTCTAAACTAGAAAACTGAAGTTGGGCAGAAGAGGCAGGAGTGATAAACTGATGTGTTTGAGCAATAGGCACAGCCAAGCTGCTCACTAGCGAAGCTGGAAGTCAGTGGCAGCCTCACTGCAGCAGCCCAGAGCTTGGCACTGCAAGTGCTGCTGTGTAGCCCTGCAGGCTCCGTGCTGCTGCGGAGTTTTTTTATATGTGATCCTGCACTCACCCATGAAAAACTAGCTTCCATGTCGCTGCGCTCCTTGCCAGTATCTTGCCCTGATCAGCTCAGCTAAAAATGTGGTTATGCTGCTGGGTGATGGCTTCTTCAGTCGAGACACTTTTATAAGGGTCTTTATGCTACAGGCAGAAAGCTTCCCCACCCCAGGGAGCACAAGAAAAATCCAGATTCTTAGATCAGATGCAGGTTTTGTAGCATTTCGCACCATTACGACTATTCAGAGCATGAATTTTTCCCTGTCACTATAATGATAAGGGGCTAACTCACTGGCACTGAGGCAGTTTTCGGCAAACCAAGAGCATCCCAATGCTCACACTTATGCATGTATAGGAATGACTGGCAGGCTGCAGGTGCAGCCTTTTGGGTGGTACCCTGCTGTGGTCCAGCCAGTGAGAGCAAGACTGCCTTTTGCAGTCCCTCTCTGTCTGGAGGCTGACCCACGGGCTTGATGTGGCACAGAGAGAGGCAAAAGCCACCCTGCGAGTCCTGGACCAGGACAGCCAGCCATTTATCCTTTCCTTTTTCTTGCACAGGTATCTGAGATGTATCCCACAAGCCAGTTCCTTGGCACAACAGAATATGACTATGGATATGATGAAAACACTGCTCCGTGCAATGAAGGAAACAACTTTCGCAGGTTCAAATCCCTATTTCTGCCGATCCTTTACTGCCTTGTGTTTGTCTTCTGCCTTCTGGGAAACTCCTTGGTCCTTTGGGTTCTGCTGACCAGGAAAAGGCTGACGACGATGACTGACATCTGCCTGCTGAACCTCGCAGCCTCTGATCTCCTCTTCGTTGTTCCTCTCCCTTTCCAAGCCCACTACGCTTCAGACCAGTGGGTTTTTGGCAACGCTATGTGCAAGATAATGGCTGGCATTTATTACACAGGTTTTTATAGCAGTATTTTCTTTATAACCCTCATGAGCATAGACAGGTATATAGCAATTGTCCATGCCGTCTATGCCATGAGGATACGGACAGCCTCTTGTGGCATAATTACCAGTTTAATCCTATGGCTGGTGGCTGGCTTGGCTTCTGTACCCAACATTATGTTCAACCAGCAGCTGGAAATTGAGCAGTCTGTGCAGTGTGTCTCCACATACCCCCCAGGCAACAATACCTGGAAGGTCGCTTCTCAGTTTGCAGCCAATATCTTAGGGCTCTTGATTCCCCTTAGCATCCTCATTTGCTGCTATGCCCAGATACTGAAAAACCTGCAAAAATGCAAAAATCGGAACAAGATCAAGGCAATTAAGATGATTTTCATCATTGTTATTGTTTTTTTCCTCTTCTGGACTCCCTTCAACATTGTGCTGTTCCTAGACTCTCTGCAGAGCCTGCACATCATCAATGATTGCAAGGCGAGCTACCAGATAGCCCTGGCCCTGCAGGTGACAGAAACCATCTCCTTCATTCACTGCTGCCTGAACCCTGTGATCTACGCATTTGCTGGGGTGACATTCAAGGCCCATCTTAAAGGACTACTTCAGTCCTGCGTCCGTGTCCTCTCCAGCCCTGTTGGTGGTCAGTCGTTTTCAGCGCACACCCAGTTCTCTGGCTGCTCTGACAGTGCAGGGTTCATGTGAGCCCACCTGAGCTGCCGCCTTCTGGTGAGAGAAGATGGCCTAAGCTCTGACATGGCCCTGGAGGTTGTACCATGTGTGCAGCATCCTCTTGGGAGGACCAGTATATCTATGTCTCTTTTTGGCACATGCTGTGAACTACAGCACAGTAAGTGGCAACGTTAGTTTCCAAAGAGCACTGGTGCATTTGTAAGATGGTGACCCTACAAGCTTGCCACAGAATGATTTTTAATTAAGTTTTAGAGCTCTTTTAATGCATTTCAGCAAGCAGGATGTTTCCTCTAGTACTTAATTTCTCCTCTGATGAAAGCATTGCTTCTGCCTCACCCTCCAAATATACTCTGCCTTGTGGAAGCTGTTCCGTACCTGAATCCCTACATCCCTGGGACAGGCGTGGGACACCTCTCTGGGAAAAGGGGAAGGAGACAGGCATGGGATTACTTCACATTGCAAAGAGGGAATCACCTCAGCCACTGTCACCATTCCCCCTTTGCTTCAGCTCCCAGATAAAGAGGCCCCTCAGCTCAGGGTCCTATTGCTTTGCTGTAGGACGCTCCCAGGGCCACAACCAGGGGGTCCCTGGAGCTGCTGCCACCCAAAGCAGCCTTTGGTGGTGATGCCTTCAAAAACAGCAGAGCAACACCTCCAGGTGCCTCCTATACTGATTGTTCATAGAGGCCCATACACTTAAATATGTCATCATCAAAGCAGCCTGGTAGTCTGCATCACCACTGGAGGTGTGGGACCTCCAACTCTCTGCCCCTTGCGCTCACTGCTAAATGTAAACACCACAAAACAGCATGTAGCACGTAGACTCCATCTCTTTTCCCATACATCGTTTTCTGCCATTTTAGAAATGTTTTCTTTGAATAAACGTATTAACCACCTTTTTGTCTGCCCTCTGTTTGTGTATTTCTGCAGGGTTTTTGTACTGCACAGGTACTTCAATGATTGAAAAGAAATATGGGCCAGTATCTCAGGTCAGATATCTTCCCCCTGTGGCCAGAATTTTGGAGTCTGGATAAAAGTATTTCTGTTTAAAATGTTCAGTGACATTTACCATCATCTTACCTGTTGATGTTTCAGATGAAAATGTAAGGGAGAAGAAACAATAGTTATAAATATATATTCTTTTTTAATTGGTATTTTGAGAAGAAGTGAAGATGGAAATGTTTTCTGGCCAGCTCTCACACACTGGCACTTTCCCAATGAGCTGCATCACTGCAACTTAGCACAGAACAAAAGTCAGGAGCCAAGTTTCCTGGCTGCAGGGAAGAGGCACAACTGACTGATCAAAGAGGGGGCCCTGGTCCAACCCAATGCATGGGACTTACAGCAGCAAGGAACTGCCTTCAAGGATATATAGTACCTGTGGAGCGTCCCCTGCGCTTTTTAGGCCTCTAGATTTCAGGGAATGATCATTTCATACCTGGCAGCTTTTTTTCTGATTGAAATTGGGCATGTGTGAAACAGCAAACAATTTGCCCTGATCACTTTGTTTTGTCAATAGTTGTATAAAAAAGACCTAAAACCAAGCAAAGACTGCTTTTAGGTAAAGATAGTATTCAAGGACTCTCTGGTTTTAAAACACAGATTTGGATCATATCTGCAATCTTGTCAGTCAGAAGGAATAATAAGGAATAAGGGATAAGGTCCCTAAATTCTTATTTTTCAATAATTATTTACCTTGCTGAATTTCAAATTTCAAAAAGACAAGATGGCAAAAAGCACTGTAATTTTTCAAAGATCATGCCCCTTTTCAGGTCACTGTCATTCAAAGTGATATGCACCAGATATGCCCCAGACATGCACAGTTCTTTCCAATGCCATCACGAAATTCTGCAGGTGTGAACCTAAAATGTCCCAAAGAAACTCTTGCATCATTAATGCAGCAATGTTTTCAGCAGTAGACTAGGATTCTCTCTGGGTTACAGGACAGGGGCCAAACTCTTTGATTTCGATTATTTGTTTGCCCAGCTCCCACTGAAATGATGCTCTGTGTGTGTGTGTGATAGCAGAATTTAGCTCAAATGATATGTGACATCTTAACCAAGGAAGTAAAAAAGTAGGTTTTGCTGGACTCACTGCAGAGTTTCTTCCTCCTCCTCCTTGTCTTCCACTGCTGCGTTTGAAAGACTAGTATATAAGAATCCAGAAGGGTAGATCCAACCCCCCCCTCCTCTGTTCAAGCACAGTGGATCTCTCACAGATCAAGACTCTGGATTCTTAGGACACTTTTCCCTTCAGAAGGCTCTTTCTCTGTCTAATGTGGCTGCAAAAAGCAATGATACAAGTAGCTATTTTGCCCCTTCCATTGTATGAACGGCCAGAATAGAGACACCAACATACCCAGGATCATACACACCAGAGCTCTCAGAAGCATTGTGCCTCTTCTCTAAGCATGAAATTTTATTTTTAATGTTGTAAATCTGCAGGACTTTACGCTACTTTTACATGTGATGGAAAGAATCTACAGAGACACACTAAGTAATGTTCAAAAATTTTTGCACTTCTATGTACTGAAACAGTTCTGGATAACATCACTACACCAGTAGGATACTATTAAGGAGGTAGGTGGTACTACCATTTTTTCTAATATATATATTTTTTTTTAGGTAGAAACTTGTCAATGGCAATCTGCTTTCTTCTGCAGATGCAACATTCTCCCTGGAATAAAGCACGTAGCAGATGCACTATTACTCAGTTTCAAGGCTTCTGACACAAAGTGAAATTGGTAAAAGAATTTTGCAATCTACTCATAACCAGATCAGCTAGTTTTCATGTGCTGAGATGTTGTCAGCTGCAAATACCACTGCAAAAGCACCAAGGAACATTCAGTTTTGATATCATCTGGATCATGTGTGTGGTAATGTGAATATATACGCCAAAATATCTAGCCCAATCTTGTTCCATTAAATTAGTGGAAAGCTGATCGCTATTCTGAAAAAGATGGAATAAGGAAATCATTGCTGTTCATTGAAAACATGTCCTAATCAGATGTTGCACAACTAAAGCAACTAATGTTTCTCCAAGGACCAAGCTGTAACACCTACCATTGAAACCAGATTGCCAGCTAAAGTGCTAAGTATTACTTTTCATGTTTTGTAACATTTCCCTAGCTAGTTCTAAAATGTGTCTGAACCTGCTTGAACTTTTTAGCTATTGATTTTCATCTAACATGTTTCACAATTCTCCACTTTCCTGTTTCATGTTTCTCTGCCCTTTTGTAGTATGATGCCTATGACACTATGACAGGAAAGTCTGACCTTATTCTAGCCCAAGACCACTTGGCAGTGTGCAACAAAACATCCAAATGTGCACATCCTCAAAAACACCTCCCAGACCTTTAAAATAAATAAATTATAATACAACTGTGCAAAGCAGTGCAAAGGAGAACTGGGAGAATTAGAAAAGCAAGAACATCATGTAAGATGTGGTGCTGTTAGTGACTCCTCCTGGCTTTTCTCCAGCCTTTGATTGCCGAGTTCACCGCTTTTGTAGTGTTCCTCAGTCCTATTGACTTACCATGGGACAGCCCAACTGTAAGAAGATGTGAGATTGAATTTTAGATGTATCACATTTGGCCCACCTCCCCAGGCTAGGGTCATGAGAAATCTGATTTGATGAGGGCTCCTGGGAGATTAAGAAAGTGAACACGGGAGATCATTCTACAGAAAGAAAAATTCCTTAAAGTGAGGTTCTGCCTATTCAGGAACAGTACTTGGAGGATGTGCACACTCTTGCTCTCTGTCTCTTTGGCTCCATGAAGCGCCCCCCTTTCCATAAGGAGAAATGAAGTGCTGCACTTGGTGTGAGAGCAGGGTAAAGTGCTGGTTTGTTCTGTGTTGGCATCTGGATTTGCCCTTATCGTCTAGCAGGCGTAGAGGTCTGTGACCTAGCTAAGGGGCTATGCTCTCCCAACGGGAACAGTGACAGAAGGTCAAGGGAGACAACCCATAGAAGTTGTAGAAAACACCTACCTTCCTTGCTTCTTCTACTTCTAGGGAGGAAAACTGATGTTAATTTCTGACTAAATGCTGGAGTTTCATTTATTTAACATTTTTTTGGCTGCATCTGCTCAAGCTCCTAGATTAAAACTAAACAGAAAAACACAGGTAGAACTCTCAATTAAGATGCTTAAGCAGTATGAAAAAAGTGGGAATCAACCCATAGAAACCACTTGCAGAAATAATGTCAGAAATCATGCAATACTACAGGACGATACAGCTCTGGAAAAAGATCACATTAAACTTCATCTTATAATACTACATTACTTAAGCTATTCTCAGTGAGTTTGGGAAACCATGAGTATATGCCTCCAAAGAGCTGAAAAATCTATTCACGCTCCTACCACTTGTTCTTTGCTGCCCATAAGATGCCGAGGGCAGTGGTCTCCAGGCAGACCCATCACTGGCAGCCCCAGGCAGTCTTCCAGCCCTGGGACCACACACTCTCAAGAAGGTAGGCTATTTGACAAATGTGTGAAATTCAAAAGACATTGCAGATTATTTCAGAGTAACAAGCTTAGCTCACAAGTCACACACACTACTAGATGGCAAAGACCTAAAAAAAGTGTGCTTTAGGTGCTAGAAGTTACTTTTTTTTCCAATGCAATTTCTACAATGGTCAGTTCAGGGTCATGGAGAGATAACAAAGTCACTTTCAAAATAAGAAATGTGCCAACACAGTAAATACATTATCACATAGAGAGACTGCTTCAGAGACACAAACTTGTGAGGTCAAAAAAGCATTTCCCTATGCTCAGGCTAATTAGCAGCTGAGAGCTATGACTAACAGGTTACAAAGCTGCTGGTCCTGGACCTAGCTCAGATGTACCTGTAACTGTGCAATATAAACTCATTTCTCCACTTGTTACAGCCTGTGCATCAAAATGTTCCCAGGACTGGCTTTTGTGGAGTCTCTCTGGTTCTCCAGCAGTTCAGGGACATGGACATCAGTAGTCTGTGAGAGTAGAAGCATGGGAGACATGAAGAAACCCCAGAGTCTGTGGCTGGGATGGGAGATTTGTGACAAAACCAAATCATGCCACCAACTGCTGGGAATCCAGCACAGGATGGCTAAAAATAATATGGAAAAAAAAACGTCAACAACAGTTGTATGGTGGAAGATAAATCGATCATATAATAGAATCATAGAATACCAGGTTGGAAGGGACCTCGAGGATCATCTGGTCCAACCTTTCTTGGCAAAAGCACTGTCTAGACAAGATGGCCCAGCACCCTCTCCAGCTGAATATTAAAAGTGTCCAATGTTGGGGAATCCACCACTTCCCTGGGGAGATTATTCCAATGGCTGATTGTTCTCATTGTGAAAAATTTTCCTGTTGTGTCCAATTGGAATCTCCCCAGGAGTAACTTGTACCCATCACCCCTTGTCTTTTCCATGTGGCTCCTTGTAAAAAGGGAGTCTCTGTCTTCTTTGTAGCCACCCTTTAAATACTAGAACATGGTGATAAGGTCTTCCCTAAGCCTTCTTTTCTCAAGGCTGAACAAACCCAGTTCTCTCAGCCTTTTCTCATATGACAAGCTTCCCAGTCCTTTGATCATCTCTGTGGCCCTTCCCTGGACCCTCTCCAGCCTGTCCACATCTTTTTTGCATAGCAGGGACCGAAACTGAACACAGTGTTCCAGGTGTGGCCTGACAAGCACTGAGGGGAGTGGGATAATGACTTCTTTATCTCTGCTGGTGATCTCTGCTGGTGATGCCCTTGTTGATGCAACCCAGCATCCTGTTCGCGTTCTTTGCTGCAGCAGCACACTGTTCACTGATATCGAGCTGCTTTGTCCACCAGGACCCCCAGGTCCCTTTCCACAGAGCTGCTCCCCAGCCGGGTAGATCCCAACCTGTGCTGCACTCCTGGATTGTGTTTTCCCAGATGCAAGACCTTACACTTGTCCTTGTTCAACTTAATTGTAAAGTGAAAGATCATGTCATCTCTCAGCAGGAGGGGGAAATGTGAAATTATGACTTGGCACTTCTTTTAATTCCAGGAGATGTTTTAGCCACTCTCCTACTCAGAAATTTCAACCCACTGTAATATAGTCTCAAGCTTTCCATTCTCTCGTTCCTTTTTCTTTCTTCTGGGGCACTTCCCTTAGCACAGCCTTCCCACTCCTAAGGAGCACTTCCTCTGTTTCAGGAGTCTCTAGCACCTTGATTTCTTTTCTGCTGTAAAAATGCTAGAGGGTAAGTCTGTGCCTTTGTCCCCAATCCTTTCCTCACAGGGCACTTCTTTGCTTCTCTGTATCAACTTGCCAGGTTGTTGGCTCTCAAAAGCTGGGGCGGAGCAGAGCTGCCCCATACAGAAGGTTGGTGAGTGAAAGAGCCATTGTTGAATTCCTCTAGCCTCACTATCTTCAGCTCAAAAATATAAAAGTTTCCTGAAATATATCACTGTATCTTCTTAGTATGATATTGTAAAATATTCACTTAATATTACCTCTTTTTACAGGGGGATGTAATGAGGGAGAGAATTCTGTAACCCTGTAAATGGAGACTATGCTTTCCGAGTATCTTCTGTAGGCCTGTTGCCCAGTAATGTTGCATTTTGCCCAGTAATATGGTATTGGTATTGCTACTGCCAGGCCACAGGCTTTGTACTGAGTGTGCAAGGCCTCAGGACTGCCTGGCTGGCAGCCTGGCTTTCTCTGAGCTCATCTTGACCTGCCTGAAACTTTATTTTTGCTTGGTTTAGCTGCAACAGCAGTTCTGAGTAGGTGACTAATTTGTCTTAGTTTTGCTTATCTTTGTGTGGCACAACCAGTTTTTATACAGAGAGTAGTAAAAAGTAGTCATTCTTTCTAACATGAAGCTACAACATAGAGAAATACAGTCCTAGTACTACAGTGGAGGCTTTGAGAAGTACAGACAGAGGATGAGGTGTAGAGGGACCCTTTCATGAGCGAATGACAGGCTGAAGCCATTGACCTTAGGACTCAGAGGAGCAGTGGAAGAATAAAAGCATTAGGCTTAGAAAAGGGGTATAAACTAGGAAGTATGTATATAACAAACTTAGCTATTATTATTATTGTCATTGAGGTGTTTCTGTCCAGAAGTATTCATGTCTTTTTTTATTTTTTTCTCTTTTCTTTCTTTCTCTGAGCTAATTAGAGATAATTGGATTAGAGTGCTAAAAGTTCAATCACGCTAACGTTATATTCTTGGATTTATGGATAAGGTGTTTCCTTTTTGCCCATAACAGAACAGTGAGAATTGCATTTGCCCCACAGACAAGGCCAACTAGGCAGCATCGAGCACCTTGGTAGACAGCCTGGGTTGTGGCACTGCAAATTTATGAGGTACAGCACCACTCTGGGGAAACCCAAAACAGGCATGACAGAGTGAATGTGCCTCACCCTGAAAGCCCTAGATTCCACAGGTCTGCAGACGATAATCAATTTAAAGGCAGGTTGTGTCACATGTTTGAGATCCACTACTGAGTTCAGTCATTGGGATTTGTGTAACATTTTCCAGGGCTTGACATCAGTGTTAAAAAGATTCAGCTAAGAACTACTTATTACCTTCTCCTCTTATTTAAGATTAAGGTATAAAGAAGAGTTGGTTCAGCCAAAATCACTGATATTGCTCATTTGTGGCCACACACTATAACTACCTGTAGTCCTTACGCTAGAATCTTGGCTACAGAAACACACCTCACATGGTCTTCCTTCTGATACCTTGTGTGGGTTTTGCTCTTCTTAATTAGAAATACATTATAACCTAAACACATTATCCAATGCAACCCCCTAAAATGCATGAATAAATTAACCTAGAAGTGAGATACAAAACTTTCTGTGGTTTACAATTTTCTGCTGAAATGACCTCATAATGCCACTAACTTCTGAAGCTTGCCTGACTTCAACTTTCTTTAACAACCTGAAAATCTCAGAGGTCTGCTGAAACTCTGGTGACCCTTAGATGACTTGCATGCCCAACTTCTGTCAGCAGTTCCTTTCCTTCTCTTGAGCTGGAGAAGATAATCAGGTGTCCTCTCTCATCCACCACAGTGCACTTCAGTGTCAACTGGTCAGTCTGTCTCCCTTCTTAATGGGTCATCCTGTTCTTCTCCTCCTTCACACTGATTCTCAAGCTAGCTGATAAATTGTGTTTTCACTTGTCACAGCTTTCTGATACAGCTTTTCCAGGTTGTGGCTAATGTCCAGAGCCACTGGCCCTAATTTTTCTAGGCTTTTTTCTCAGGCAGACAAAATGTTAGGCTATACCCCAGGAGAGACTCCCTGATTTCAGGGAATAAAACACAGACTTGTGGGGCTTAGACTTACCTGACAGTCTTTTCAATGAAACAAGTGGAGGGAGGGAAGTTGGAAGCCTCAGTGGTGAGCACTGTGTAAGTATTTAATGTTTAATGCATTTAACATATGAACAACTAGGAGATAAGAAATGGTCTCTTGCCAGTGTGAAAAACAGTACTGGACAGTAAAATTCTCCACTATCCAAGGACAAGTGTTAATAATATTGAAAATATACTGTGACTTGAAGAAGTCTTGTAAAATGGAGCATAAGCGTATGATGTTAATTCCCCAAAGAAACATGCCAGCAACTGTTTGGTTTTGAGCTTTCAGGTGACTCCAAGTGTACTACAGGCAACACAAATACGTTCTTTTTGCTAAGATTCACTTAAAGCTTGATGTAGGACTTTATCCCAGCATACTTTAGTACAACTTAGGCAGAAATACCAGCTTTCCTTTGAATTCTCTTGCTCAGATGGCTTTTCAGTTGAAGTTATTTTTATCACTTATTTGTGGCTTGCTTTCGTCTTAACACTTA
The DNA here is from genome assembly GCA_008921705.1 of Burhinus oedicnemus. NCBI lineage: Eukaryota > Metazoa > Chordata > Aves > Charadriiformes > Burhinidae > Burhinus > Burhinus oedicnemus. The sequence continues at coordinate 197,475 of VFFE01006190.1, forward strand.
CACAATCTCTTCCAAGAACAACGGCAAACTAGCTTCCATGTGCTAAATATACTGGCATAAAACAACTATTTCAATATGATCCGAGAGCTTCACAAATACAGATGGTTTGGCCTCATACCACACTTGCTAGCACCGATACTGCTTTGCACAGTGGCACAAACAGCCTATCCACAACCGTTCAACCAACAAAGCAGGTGTAGAATATCTCACTTGTGGTCAATGCTGTAAGCTAGCTCTTCCATTCCCATTATGACACAGCAATTAGTACTGCCTTTAAAAAAAAAGAGAGAGAGAACATAATAAAATTTACCGCATCGTAGTACAGAAGATACCACACTGATCCTCATTTGCTGGGGATGAAGAACAGCATACAGTCTGCGGTGTCACAGACTCTGCGGTGTGGTTAGTTTGCCGTGGACTGTGAGAAAGGAGGTTTTGAGAACTTACCTAAAGCCCAGTGTTTTCTTATACTTTCTCTACAGAAGTTACTAAGGAAATGGTGTCTCCAGCCTGTAAATAAAACCTGTTGGAAGACGATTAGGGTCAGATTCAGCATGTCTATAAATTGGTGTAGCACAGCTACCAAGCTGGCTTCAGGCTGCTGTACTCTCTATGGGGAGTTTTCTCAGAAACACAGCAGGCTCCCCTAGACAGATGCACAGGAGTGTGAGGCCAGCTTCTGAGAAGACTGAAGACTATCTGGGGCTGGTTGTGTCTTTTGGATTCAGTTACATTGAGCAGTCCCGCAGATACCTGGGAACCAAAATCCAGGAAGGCTTACATTTCAGAGATGCCAAGTCCTGTGCCACAAATACTACTGGAATCTGCAAGCTTGTCACAGGGCAGGCACAAGTTCCACCAAGGGATTTAGGCACTTGGGCCTGAATTTATCCTACCTACCCTGAAGTGTCTACTTCTAGCACATGAATTAAGCACCTTCCCTTTCCACTTAAACTTAGATTTTCATAGATAGCCTCTGAGGTTGTGTTCCTCATGTTCCAGGACCCAATGTGAAGACCAAGAATCAGAAGCTACAACAGATGGGAACCATGCCCTAGCATAATACTTTGCTTTGGGGAAAAATGGTGGACAAACCAGATTCCCCAAATTAATACATGCTTGACAGTGTTATTTATACTCTTGGCACTTCAGCCTCCTCATTGCAAAATGGAGATAATGGTGTTGATTCATCTCATAAGTGTGGTGGGAAGACAAATACTGTAATATCTGTGAAGCAATCAGATATTACCCTAACAGAGCTAGAGACATGATCATGAGGGAAAAGCAAAATTCTTCAGTCCAAGAACGGTCTGCGTAGTGTGCGGTAAATAGGGCTTGATCCTGCATGCTAGTGAAGTGCAATAAAAAGAATCCCGAATCACCAGTCCCTCAGCTGGGAGGATGGCTCCTGCAAACTGAACAAAGCAACATGATGCGTGTACTCAAGAGGATAACATGAAGGGCTGATTGCATTGATATTTCCTTGTGTAGTTCTTCCTGTGAGCAACTCAGAATATCTTAAGAAAATGTTGAATTCCCAATTTACTTAGATCTCAGTTGTCAAGTCTTATTTCTTCAAGGCTCTGTGAAATGCCCCAAAGTTGTGAGGAAGTACTATGACACCTGAGCAGCTGATGATGCAACTTTCATATGCCATCAACAGAAACTGTGTTTTGCTTTTATGTTATCTTCCTACCTCTTCTAAAACACAGTGCCCCTTTAGAACACCTGCATGGGTATGAGGATGTAGAGGAAGAGGAGGACAGCCTTTGCAGCCTTATTTCTGTGACATGATGGTGAGCACATACAGTTTTCATGGGTGTGAGCAGGATACAGTCTTCATAGCCCCCCAAATAAATCTGTTCCTGCTTCAGGGTGGGTCAACCCCAAAGAACAGCAAGCCAAAAATATTTGGCTTGATCTTTTTCCAAAATAAAGAATGGTTTCTCGTCACCAAAAGTCCCAGTTTTCATTCAGGTGATCTGAAATATCTGATTGGGGTATAACTGAGTTTTATCAATGTACAGGTTAGCTGTCTAGTCTGAACTCATTGCCTAGGCTTTTTCTATTGCTAAAGAGAGCCCCCTCCATATGGTGACTAATTCTAGCCTAAAGTGGAGTAGCTTAAGACAGGGGCAGTTACCCTCTGCAAATACCTACCTCTATCCTTTGACTACAGAGGGAGCCCTTACACAAGCTAGCCAACTACCAGCTAAGGGTGGGAGAGATGATTCCTACAGCCTACAACATTCAGTTTGAAGGAGTCTGGAACGAATTACCTCTTAACAGACCTTGCAAAGTCCTCCTTGGTGCTCCTCCTTGTGCTCAACCAAAGTTGCCACATGCCCATCCCTGTAAGCCTGAAGACAGTCAGCAAAATGTCTGCTGAGGACTACTGTAGATAAGGACACTCAAGAGGAATCTATTGCACAGGACTCAGTAGTATGTTTATTGAACTCCTTTTTAAACACAAAACTGTTTCATTCAATTTCACCATAAAAAGGCAGGCTGAAGCACAACAGAGCAATGGGAAAGCAACTCTGTTGGTATGCACCTTCCCTCCTCGCGCTGACCTACTTTGCCTAAAATTTTTAAACATGCTTTGACACAGTGACTGAAGTCAGCATTTCTTCTTCTACATGGGAGGCCTAGAATATTAGACGAACTGCTAGGCCATTGCTTAATCTTTGCTATTGTCTTAGTGGCGTACAGCTGAGGCCCAGTCACTTCTATTTAGGTAATCTGCTTGGTATTTTACCAATATTTTTGTCAACAGAGAACTGCCTCCAGCTCTCCTTTTCCCTCCACAGGAAGAGAAAATAGACTTGTTCAAGAAATTTGGAAAATTACGTCAGTGCCCTGAGCGTATCCCCATGTCTTGACTTCAGTACCCACATAAAATTCTAAACTTAAGGCAACAGTACTATTGTCAGAAAAAGCTAGTTCTGTCTTACATTCAGCGGTTGATGGAGTAACAGAAGCACATCATGGTTTGGTTCCCTTGCTTCAATTTTGTCAGTGGTAACATTGTGACAGTTTGTAGAAAGCCCCAGCTGAAGTAAGACAGTTTTGTTGCAGAAATTTGTTATTTTTTGATTCTTCTCTTTGGTACAACCAAGCGGTACTTCCCTTTTTATAGAATTTCAATTGATTAGTATGGTGAAGTTCATGTACTCTATTCTTCCCTTCTTGTTCTTTCTAGTTTTATAGATGGAGACTCTAAGCAGCTCTCTAATTTTATAAGGCAAGCAATCTTCACCTGGCAATGTCTCTGACTTTAGGAGGCCTTTCTCCCACTGCTTCCATGTCCTAGGCAGTTCTTTGGATTAGTTAATGTTTATTAAGCTCACTAAACCCTTACAGGAAAGTTACTAAGAGTAAAATCATAGAAAGTAAGTCTGAGAAAGCTCTCCAGAGATCATCTACTCTTTCCCAATCATTTCTCACAGGCCATGCTTTCTAGAGTGATGAACAGTTCATTCCTTTTTCCTGGACTCTGGAGACATTCAAAACACACCTGGATGCCATCCTGTGCAGCCTGCTCTAGGTGAACCTGCTCTGGCAGGGGGGTTGGACTAGATGATCTCCAGAGGTCCCTTCCAACCCCGGTGATTCTGTGATTCTGTGATTTCTTCAGAGTCTCAACATCCCTGAAAAGGGGATTTTCACGTGGCTCTGTCCTTCCTAACAGGCCTTATCTTCTCTAATATAATAATAATTTAGCTACAATTCAAAATTTAGCCCTAAGTGCCTAAAATTAAGTGTTCAATATGAGATATTTCTTCTCTTTTGAATCTTTTTTCCTGTATTTTAATCTCAATCAAACATTCTGAAGTAGCTTCCACTTATTTGCATTACCATTTTGGAAAGAAACCGTCCCTGATTTTCAAAGGTCAGAGCAATTGGAGCTCAGGCAGCCTGAAAACACTGTCCACTTGTCTTCCATCTAAGTACCCAGACTGGAGGCACAAAGAATTAAAGCCCTTTCAAAACAATGTGTGCAGAACTGTGCTTTCATTCTCAAACTAGGAGTCATGAGTCACTCATTCCCCACCACAAGGATCCATCAAAACCATTACGCCAAACTCAGGACCGCTGCTTACCTCAAAGAATATGAAACTAGCATTTAGGTCTTCCAAGAATGCCTTCTTCTGTGATCTTTCCGAGTGCTGGTCTGCATAAGAGAGAAAATGAAAATAAGAATTTCTCCGTTCTTGAGAGACTTCAAATTTTGGCAGTTCTATCAATATATGGACGCTTGCAGGTTTGTATAAATTTTTTCTCTCACATTTGTTTAGAAAGTACTGTCTGCATAGGCTGCTTGCTATACAACTAAGGCTTTTTCCACCCCTGTGTGGGAGGGATTCAATCCTGAAGCGCCACGTTTGCTAAGTTTCCAAAACTTTTGCCATCACCTACAGGTTGGCTCTGCTAGTTTCAGCCATAACTGCTTTTTGGTTGGGCAAACTGACAGAGCAACCAAAAAGGAGGAGTTTGGTGACTCCAGAAAGTCCCTTAAAAAGGCAGAAGGAAACCCCAGCGTCACAAGACAGGGAGAGAAGAGGGTAAGGATTACTTCTGGTACACCCAGACAACTACACCCACCCGTAGCCCCTGCGCAATGGACTACAAAGAAGTCCCACTCTCAAGAGCTGAGACAAGTCCCTTCTCCAGGTAACTGCCCCTCTTTCTCATGGGGCAGGGAAAACAAAGTGCCTTTGGCAGGATTTTTGATCCTGCAAGCCAATCATTTCTTTTCCAGGCATAGTAGTTCACGAAAGATTAAACTTGCAAACAAAACTGCTGAACTAGCAGCCTGTACATTGAGTAGGAAGAGATGTCCCAAGTGGTAAAAAAACATAACTTCAAATTCAGACAGCAATGGGAGATGGTATAGAGGGAGATGGTATAGAAAGAAAATGTGGGTTGCGTCTCCCTTTTATCCACTGTGTCCCTGTAGGGAAGGCCCTTTCTGCTCGGGCTTGAAGGTTTTCAGCAGTTTGCAGTCCATATTTGCAGCAAAATTTACACAGCCCCTTCCAGATCAACAGGAAAAGTTTATGTTCTTTCAGCCATCACAGAGACCCCTCTTCCTAATGCCTTGCTTAGGCGCTCCTTCTGAAAAAGCTCTGCGAGTCTCTTTTATACTCTCTGAAACACATGTGGTCAGGTTATGTAAAACCAGGTCACTGGTTTTATTGAAACTCCACATAGATTTTCCAGGAAGTGACAAAATCCAGCTATAATTGTAGCCCAAGCCAGTCTTACAGCTTTTCAGCAATACTGCAGGAAACGACTCAGCAGTCTTAGAGAAAAGAGCCAACAGCTTCTGCCAAAAACCTGCAAATTTGAAAAACGTAGCCTTGCTATTGCTATAAAGTTGTAAAAAAGACTCTTCTGGGAGCAGATAAATGGCCATATTATTCATCAGTCCTGGTTTATAATGATCAATTACATAAGCATCGATTATCACTCCAACAGCTGGAGGCTGTTGCAGCTGCAGTGCCAATGGCATTGGTGAAGTGAATGTTCTAAAAAATAAATGCATGACACCAGCCTGTACACTCAACTATACTTCCTGCCTTTGAAGCAAAAATATATTTTAACTACTTTCTGTCCTCTTAATCTCTTTCTTTCTATTGCTTTCAATCCTGCAATGTCACCACATCAAAAAGGGAATGAGCTGCAGGTTCCAGCTTGCCTCATACAACAGCCTCTTAGAAGTGTGAGATCATTACAAATGGCTTTGCAAAAATTGCAATAGATGTTCAAGGAGGGGGTCTACACCACACAGTGCAATGCGGTGTAGACTGCATGAGCCGGCCACATAATGGAAGGAAGATAGCTCTACCAGCACAGTGCTCTGCCTGACCTAATTACCTCTGAAACCTCTGTCTCTCTTCACAATGCCCACCTAATGCAAGCGCGATGCTGTCTAACATGACACTGCTTTGCATAATATAAACATATCCTAACTTTGCTTACAGATTCTTTTTCACTAGTGATAAGGAAAGGGAGAACCACGTAGAAATTATGTAGCTGTAAGTCAGTGACAATGAACATGAAGAATACCTTGGTGGGGTTGTTTCAACAGTCATTTTGGAGACCTGAATTTAATTTTAAAAGCACACATTCTGTAGGCCAGGTGTCTCACACCACTTTCTGTTGAGCTGCCGAAGTGTCTAAAGTAGCTACTGGCCTGAGAACAGGATTTTATTGAATTTAACCACCCAGCAGAGATTCAGTAGTTCAGATACTGACTGTTCCAGTTCCAGCTTGTCCAGAAGGAGCACACACCCATAAAGTCTTCATTCCTCAGTTACGAACTCAGCCTGAAAACCGAGCACTTTCAGAAAAGAAGAACCATACCCTTGATTCTTGTCCTAATGTTTTGCAATAGATCACACAGGAAGTGCTGTTTCCTATTTTCAGATATAGGGTTTAACTATATGTCTGTTCACAAAGAAGAAGAAGAAGACACGGTCAGACAAAACAAGCTTGATAAATCAGTGAGTAGCTACTTTTTTTCCCTTCTTTTACATGTAAATGCATATATATAGATATAGATTCACTCAGTAGGAAGTGTATGTGCCTAATGACAGTGGCAGTAGAGCTACCATTCAAGCAGAGACATTGTCTTTAGAACAATAGGATCTTGTAACTAGCTTACAACTCAGGATAAGGCTCAATGTGAGAGCAGAGAATTGAACCGGATAAATGGTGTAGAAAATTATAATCTTTTTTGTACTAGGAATTTACTGGGTCTTGATTTTGAAGCTGTTCCACGAGGTCAGTAGCTTGAAAAGGTATTCCACTAAGGATATAAACTGATCAGACATGAAATCCTTCATGCTTAATCTAACCTTTCAAAATCTAAGCCACACCTTGCTCTATCAGATGCAGATGGCAGATGTTCTTCATCACTATCCTATCACACGGTTTCTTTGTATTATTCAAGTATTTAATCTGTTAAAGGTGTTGTTTCATTATCATGTTATGAAGGGATAAGTTCTTTGGGATCAGTTCCTCTTTTTAATGTGATGTCTCTGAGACACCACATTAGAAAACCTCAACTAGAGTATCAGTTTTATGGCCGGTCCTGATCTGGCTTGCAATTTTTGTTAATGAGGTTTTACATGAAAAAAATTCATCCATACTACACTGGAATTGTACTATTCTCACACACAAGGAGAGGTGAGCTCCTCTGCTTGGATAAATGAGACTTGCCACTTGGGTGTTGGCAAAAAAGCTACGATAGTCTAAGAATATATATAATTTTTTGGTAGTATATCAAATATGCAGCTACAGCAACATTTGCTTTCATGGGAGAATTGCACTGTCATTTGCCAGGAACAATTGACAGTGCCAGAGCAGCGGGCTTGAACTTCTCTGTGTGGAGACCCTTATAGTAATAACATGACAGGGGCATGATCCTAAGACATATGTTGGCAATCTCCAGTCCAGATTGTAAGCTGCCTTTTTTATACTCAAGTTCACCCCCAGAATGGTTGTGGTTACAACTGTTATTTGAATTATTCTGAATTCAATGTTTTATCTGAAACAGTTTAAGCAGAGACGCTGAAAAAAACCCAAAACCTGAACAGATACCAGCACAGGACTTAGCCTACACAAAAGAAGAACCCTCTTATATATATAGTAATGAATTTGGAAGAAGACATTTAACAGCTGTCTGAAGTTTCTTTTTCTCAGCGTGCTTATTTGCAGAGCTTATGCTACTCTTTTACTGTATACTTTTTTAGGTAAGAACACCTCCTACTTCTTTTGTCTTGCAACCACATACACTGACTCTATTTAGCTGCAGAAAAGCTCAGAATTTTTGCAATACTGTCCTCCTGGTCTTGATGGGGAATAGAAACAACTAGATCCTGAGGGTTCACAGAGAATTAAGCCTGTTTTTTCCAGCTGAGAACATATTTTTCCTTGAAAGATCTGCAGGGATGAAAAAAACTCATCAGTTAGGATGCAAGCAATCCTAAAGAGATGTTTCTAATGCTCCGCTGTTATAAAAGAGGAAGAGGTTTCCAAAGCAAGGTTTAATTTTGGAAAGGACTGTCTTTCCCCAGTCATATCCTGGAAACAAATCCTGTGGTCACTACCACATGAAAAGATGTGTTTGAGGGAAACTGTTAGCTCAGTGTCTTACATACAGCATTTAGTTTACACTTCGATCTTGTCCTTCAGCTTTCTTGGCAACTCAAGAAAAGTACGTACTTTTATGCTTGCTCCCCAAGACATCTTTGGTACCTGTGCACTGTCTTCTCTGTAGTTTTGCCTATACACAGACTCCTTCTGGAAAGTCAGAGGCAAAGTTAAAGAGATAGAGCTGTTACCAGGAAACATGGGGCACCTCTCTTGCAACACCTGCTATCAGGATACGGGGTATTATTTTTCTTCATTTAAGTTTCAGTTTTACTCTGTGCTACATTGTACTTCTCTCTCTTCATAAAGTGCCCTAGATGCTGATGACACATACTTTTAAGCTGACTAGAAGTCATTAAGCAATTTCTTTTTCTGTCTGACAAACGCTGCCATTTGTGACAAGGAGGAGAGCGAGGGCAGGGGGAGTAACGCTGTGTTACCCGTTCATACATCTCAAAAGAGAAACCTTGTCTTAGACTGTAAAAAGGGAAAGGGAACTTTGGGGGTCTTTCAGTTTTGAGATAAGCGGATCCATTAATGCATGGATGCTCTTCTAACTTGTAGTTATCAAATGTTCTGATCTCTGTGAGGAAACTTTGTCCAAATCCCCTTTAGGGTACAGCAGACTCATTGAGCTGTGACAACTGCCATCTCTGACTAAGTCAGTGTAGCAACTCAGGAGCCTCTTTGCTTGAATTACTCTAACATGGAAATGTCTGATAGTCATACTACCTAGACACTTCCATAGCTAAAGGTGACATACTATAGACAACAGCTAATAGTCAAGAGCTAGCAAGGCTTCTCTCAAGCAGCCGAAATACAGAAATCTGAAAAGACATGATTCAGAGGTACAAATTCATTACAAGAATCTCTGATGTTGCTGTAAGTGTAGCTTTGTTAAAACTTAAAGAAATGAAATCACACTTATTTTGCCTCACAACATTACAATTATTATGAAAATAAAGTTTTCTCCCATCCAAGCTGTAACCCCATTTTCTCTGCAAGAACTCTTTCCCATGGTGGAGGTATTTGGCCCAGGGCTTAGTCACACTTCACTGTACCCAACTTCTTGGAGACTCAGAAATAACCAGTCCTCCAAGGGGAAACGAGAGTAAACTCTTATTGGACGGCTCATATATTTAGATGCTTTTGCAAGATAAGCACACAGGATAAATTAGCAGGGAAGGAGGGCACCAAAGAGAAAGTTCTCCTTCTCTTACATTTCTACCTTAGGTTTGACTCGGTTGCTCGCTTTTGCAGAAATCATCCAGAATTTCTGTTAGCAACCAAAACTACCCTGCGCATGCAGAAACTGGGTGTGTGGGCAGAACGATGGGCACTGATGGCTGCATGCAGTCCACAGAGTAAATGAGAAAGTCCCACAAATGAAAATCATTAAGACTTCCTGAGTATTCATTTGTAATTTTGGAAGGAAAATAAGAGGGAAATAAGCCAAATAATCACAAGTTCCCAAATCAGAATCTCTCAGAAGAGCCCATTTATACTTGCAGCACAAGAGCAGAGATAAACCTGAAGATTTCTTTGCAAACACACCCATTTCTGAACGTTCATGCCTAGATAATTTTAGAGCCAAAATCAGACTTCTTGTCAAGGGCTACAGCTTCTGCAGAAGATTTTCCTTTCTGCATGAAAATGAAAATTGGAAAAATGGTTAAAATAAAAAAAAAAATCAAATGCAAACAGTAGTTTCCAATATAGTTTGTTAGCCAGATCAGTTTTCTAGAGCTTTATGTGATTAACATTGCTTGCGTGCAAAGGATAGTGAATTTTTTAGAAAGCATTTCAGAAAATATTTGTAATATTTTGTGCTTGTTATGAAGAGGGAGATCTGACTTCTATCCCATGCAAATGCTCACAGATTCCCCATCACAGAATCACAGAATCACCGGGGCTGGAAGGGACCTCTGGAGATCATCTAGTCCAACCCCCCTGCCAGAGCAGGGTCACAGGTCATAGACAGTAAACAAAATAACCACGGTACATCCTGTCTTTCTAGGCAGCATTGGTGTGAATTGTACGGGGCAGGAGCCCAATTTTGGTAGTGGGAAGGTTTACTGGGTCTGGCTAGGATGGACTTAATTTTCTTCACAGCAGCCCTTATGGTGCTATCTTTCAGATTTGTGACCACAGCTGGCACAGGTGACCCAAACTGATCAAAAGTATATTCTGTGGCATATAATGTCATGCTCAGCAATAAAACTTGGGGGGGAGTTTTTCCGAAGTAGGCATTGCTCAGAGACTGGCTGGCCATCTGTCTGCCTGGTGGGAGGTGGCAAGCGTTTTTCCTTGTATCATGTATTGTGTTTTTTTCTGTTTCCTTCACTTATTCAACTGTCTCTATCTCAATCCACAAGTTTTTCTTGCTTTTGCCCTGATTTTCCCTTCTGATTCTCTCCCCCATCACCCGTGGGGGTGGAGTGAGTGAGTAACTAGATGCAGACTTAGCTGCTGGCTGGGGTCAACCTATGCCAGGAGATAAGACTTGGGAAGCAAAGGAGACAAATCTGTATGGAATCAGTAACCTTCAGTTCTGTTACTCCCACAATTACTTTCTGTTGTTTTTAAATCCCACATAAGTTCCAAACTAAATTAAAAAAAAAATTATTACTTTATCTGCAAACAAATACAAAGATTCAACCAGGCTAAGTGCACTAGGGGATGTTTAGATTGGATGTTGGGACAAATTTCTTCACTGAAAGAATTTTCAAGCATTGGAACAGGCTGCCCAGGGAAGTGGTTGAGTCACCATCCCTGGAGGTATTTCAAAGACATGTAGATGGGGACATGGCTTAGTGGCGGACTTGGTAGTGTCAGGATTATGGTTGGACTCAATGATTTTAAGGGTCTTTTCCAACCTAAATGATACTATGATTCTACAATTCTATGATTCTATATAGATATGAGTATATATATGTATATATATGTATGTATACTTGTGCATATACACACACAGAATTTTTTTTAAGACTGTGTTATCAATAACATTTGTTCCAAGAAGATTATTTGTATTTTATATATATATCCACTGAGATAAAGACCAGTTTAAATTAGGTCCTCTGGATCCTGAATTGTCTGTAATTACGTATCAGAAAATAATCCCTTCTGAGTAGGCTGACATGAGCTTAAGACATTTCAGAAATTCCACATGCTACAGCTCAGAATGGACCACCATGTAACAAAATTGAGTTTACCAAAAGGCAGACCAGGGGCCTGTCCCTGTGTCACTCCAGCCATGGGCTGAGTTTCTTCAGTTACATTTAGTCTTGCAGAACTCAAGTGCAGAGAGAATGAAAAGGTGGTTTTGAGAATGTGGTCTCTGCAAAAGACGTGCAATCACACAGGGTAGACCTTGCCATTGAAAAAAGTGCATGGCGGGGATGCAAGCAAGGAACGAGCAAACATTGCTGCACTATGCGAGTGGTCAGGAATCCTAGAGGAAGTTGGGGCGACCTGCTATGAACAGCCACCAACCTGCCATGAGGTCCCTGACAAAAGCAGACACGATGACACAGGAAGAGCGAGCAGCCCTTTTACCAGACAGCAAATAGCTCTATTCGAGTGGCTACCAAACGCACCCATCTCCCTTCCCCACTAAGTGACCAGGAAGCACACTTGGTCCCTCTGACACCCGTCTTCACAAAATCCTCTTCCCGGCTTCTCACAGGACACGCAGGAATTCTTCCATTTTCCCCAGGGGTCTGTGAGAAGACAGATCTCCTCAGCTTTTCAGACCAAATTACACAAAGCTACGCTCCTGCATCTGGCTCACAGTCCTACCAGGGACTTGGGAAGGGGGGAGGCTTTGGCAACAGGAAGGGCTGACACCAAAGTCACAAGCCTTTACCTGCTCCCACTACAACAAAACTTGCCTGAGGGCTTTCACAGCTCTGCTGCACCCTTACCTCCCAGGCCGTGACTCCTTCTTGCAAGGGAAGCCCAGTCCCTCCTGCAGTCCCCAAAACAAACCTGGAGGGACGGAGAGTTCTGGCAATCCTTGCACTTCCTCAGTTACTATGTCACCTCACTGGAAACACTGACTAACCGAGGATGAAGGACAATATTAAACAACCACTACACATGAAGAACTGTCAGTGCACACTCACAGCAATGCCCATATTTGCCTTTTGCCTTAGTGCCCCCTCCAAGACACTGAGCCAATCTCAACTTTCGAGTTCCTGAACCACGGCTACTGAAACAAGGGATCAGAACTTCTTTCCTCCCCGAGCACTGGGGAGGTCTTTCAATCGACAGGAAGATGCCACAACAGATACAGGTGTTAGAGGCCAAATTGATAGCAACTGGCATCATCTTTGATGCCATTTGCATCTGTTCTTTCTACAGGATTGCGCACCGTTTTCATTCCAGAGCTACCCAAGACCAGCACGCTTCCATGGCCTATGCGTGACCCAGGCTCTGTGAAGGACACAGCGTTTGCCATTTTAACCCAGACCGACGCTGCCGACTTGCTGCTCTGCAACACCCAGGACAGTGGGTCTACCAGGTGCGTATGTTCAGTGCTGCCCAAAGGTCATTTCTACACCTCCAGTCACCTGATTCCCACAGGCACTAAGGCTCCCAAGAAGTCATGAACAACCCGAACAGGCGGCAGTCAGTTTCTTTTACCCATGTCACAGCGCCTTTGCAGGCACCAGTTGACACCTTGCCAGTGCCTGGTCCTCCTTGGGTGAGGGCTACAGTACAGGCTGGCACAATGAGAAGGCGGCCAGGTCCCAAGGAGAAGCACGGCTACGCTCTGCGTGCCAGCCACGGTGCTTTCCCGATGCTGCCTTGCTGGCTCGCTCCACTCCTTTGGAAAGCCACTGCTGAGTACAACAGCCCCAAACTACCCACTGCTCCGATTAAATTCATCATTCCTCTGGTGCTGGTTGGGTCAGGCAGCTGACAGGCTCTACTGAGGAGGAAAAATGCACCAGACAGTGCATACAGAGGAAACGAGGCACAGCGTACTTCCAACATGCAGCAACGTGACTTCACAGGTATATAGATGGGTTTCCTGGGAGCTCTGCAAGTTCATTTTGCTTCCATACCTTGACATAGTAATGCTGATGTGCTCAACAGCAAAAGCATTCCAGATGAGGACATCAGCGTGTTTCACTCCCCTCACTGCCAAGCTTGGAGTTTCCTCTAGTATAACATCCTTTTCTTTCTTTCCAGACCAACATACCATGGAAAACCAAACCATGGACTCAGCCGACTGGTCACTGACAACAGAATTTGACTACAGCGATTCAACACCATGCCCAGGAACCGAGGAAAAGCACTTTGCAGCAAAACTTCTGCCACCGCTTTATTCTTTGGTGGTGATATTTGGCTTCACAGGCAACATGCTTGTTGTTCTTATCCTGGTAAAATACAAGAGACTGAAGAGCATGACTGACATCTACCTGCTCAATTTGGCAATTTCTGATTTGCTGTTTATATTTTCTCTCCCTTTTTGGGCTTATTACGCTGTTCATGACTGGATTTTTGGGGAGGCGCTTTGTAGAATTCTCTCAGGTGTCTACCTCCTTGGCTTCTACAGTGGCATCTTTTTCATCATCCTGTTGACCCTAGACCGGTATCTGGCCATAGTGCATGCAGTGTTTGCTTTAAAAGCTAGGACAGTTACCTACGGCATCCTCACCAGCGTTGTCACTTGGGCTGTTGCTATTTTTGCTTCTGTTCCTGGGATAGTATTTCACAAAACTCAAAAGGAAAATTCACGTTATACTTGCAGTGCTCATTATCCATCTGAGCAGAGAAATGTATGGAAGCAATTCCTGACCTTAAAAATGAACATCCTGGGGCTTATCATTCCAATGTTGATTATGATCTGCAGCTACACACAAATTATAAAGACATTACTGCAATGTAGGAACGAGAAGAAACATAAAGCAGTCAGGCTTATTTTTATCATCATGATTGTCTATTTTTTGTTCTGGGCACCATATAACATTTGCATTCTCTTGCGTGACTTTCAAGGTATGTTTTCCATTACTACTTGTGAAGGCAGTGGTCAACTGCACAAAGCAACCCAAGTGACAGAAACAATCTCAATGATCCACTGTTGTATCAACCCTGTAATTTATGCCTTCGCTGGAGAAAAATTTAGGAAGTATCTTCATAGCTTTTTCCGAAAGCAGATTGCATTCCACTTCTCTAAATACTGTCCTGTTTTCTATGTTGACACAGCTGAACGGGCTAGCTCCACCTACACACAATCTACTGGAGAACAAGAAGTTTCTGCTGCATTGTAAGTTGTGTCTACCGAAAAAGTGGAATTGACTTTTGTGAAATCAAGTCTGTGATGAAAGCCTGCAGAATCTGTCCTGGATATTAGCTCTGAGGCAGCTGCAAAAGATTACAGAACACATATTTACCAAAGCTTGTATTTGCTCATACATTTGTGTATTTGCACATAAATGAAAAGGATGTATCAAATTAGCTACCTAGATATGCTAACATGGGATTCTGTAGGGAAAAAAAAAGTGTTCTTTTTTTTGTGAATGTAAAAGCACAGGTTTTTTACTATAGGGCCCAAAACCACACAAAGGCTGAGGACTCAAGCTAGCAGGCTTATAAACCAATTTTTTTGAGGAGAACTAGAGGTTAGAAATTGACACTGGTTCTTTGGAAACATCTTTTGACTGTACCTTACATGAGATATCTCACTCACTTGAAAGTCTCAGTCACATCTTTTACTAGTCTGCTTGTGTATCTCTGTAAATAATGCTAAATTACTGATGTCTGTGATACAGAATCTCTGTAAGTGGTATGGGAAAATTTTATACATTTAGAAGAGACTCTGATATTTCAACATATATTTCCCTTTGTGTATGGTTGAGTACTAACCTCTTGGATCTCTCACAATAGTTTTAACTACTACGTGTTGATATCTAAGTGACTTGAGAGTTTGATATTTCAGAAGGCTCTCTTTTAATCAACTGCTGTTTCATATGCCATTTGTACTAAAAAGCTAATATAACAAACCATCATTCATCAGAAAATCAATGTGTTTACAGTATTTAAAAAATAAAGTATTACACACGGAGCTTTAATCAGGTTAGATCAAATGTGGATGACAAGTCAACAGGGTTTTAGCTTCTTAGTGCAGTGACTTTGCTTGCCATTTTTCTAGCCTACATAAGAGAAAAACTTTAAAATATGAAATGAATGCAGCTGTAATGGCTGCAAAACCACAACAGCATTAGAGGTGTGAAAATGATTTCTGAACAGGGTTGACCCAGATGTTTTTAGAGATACGCATGTGCTATAGACATTTAAGTTATCAAAATATATGAATAAGTAAAAATATTCACTGTTCTACAGAGTCACAGGCACACAGCATCTCTTTTTTGTTTTAGAAGCAGGTATCATTTGGGGGCTACGACAATAATTTTTTCTGCCATTTAGGAGTTTTACAGAGAGCAAAACCTTCCATAATTAGTCAAATGGTCAAATATGCCTGGGCTTCCCCTTAAAACTCAGATCCCGCAAAGCGCTTGAATACAAAGAAAAGATGAAATAAATATGGGGATACTCACGTGCTTAAGATCATACCATAATCACACTATTAATTGATTTAGGCCAAGTTGTCCTTTCTAGCACTTCTTGTATTTCCCCTAAGACATATGGGTTTTGACAACTCTGGAGACAGGATATAATAAAAGTGAATGCTTTGATTGCTGTTCTTATCCACCAGGGCAATTTCTGTTTCCCAACTGCTCTAGACAGCCTTTCACATAGTATTTTCAAAGAAGCAAATGCTTCAAACAGCCCCAAAGAGATTTTGCATTGCCAAGTGCTTGTGAAAGCAGGAAGTAAAATAGGGAAATCTTTGCTTATCAAACCACTTAAGTTATTCAGTTTTGTCATATTAAACATCACTTTTGGACTACATCCACATGGGAAGTATACTACACATTCTAATTTACAAGATTTTCAGCTGCACAGTCTTTTTTAAGATCCTGTGCATCAGTTACTTTCTGGACTTTATATATGCTTTTAAAATGGGTAACTATATCAGTATAAGCAGAAATTGGGTAATTTCAGCATAAAATGACAAATATCTGCATTTATTTTTTATAGAGATAGGAAGCTACATGCATTAACTTCTAGATAGGCTGGCTTTTTTTTTTCCTTCCAGAATACATTTATGAAAATATTTTTATATTTTATTCTGCTCTTGACAAGAACTTTCATTTGGCCCCTAAGACACCTCACCTTTAAGGAGTTACTTTCTCTGGAGGGCTTTGATGCCAGGCATCAAGGTATGTATCTTGACCAGCCCTGCAGGAGCAAAGTACAACAACCAAACGTGCATGACCACACTGACAAGCTTTCTGAGAGGCATGTCAAAAAGCAGCCCCGATCGTTTGCAGTGTTCTTTTCTACAACATGGATCTTTCCAAGTGACAAGCAGCTTCTGAAGGGAAGAGGCAGAACTTAAGAGACTGGTGGCCCACTGGATGAGCAGCTTATCAAGAGCTTCTATCACTTCACTGAGAAGGAAACACACTTCAGCAAATGAGATCATGCCAGACATCAGCTACTGTAGTGAACTGTGATCCACATTCAAGGAGCTAATAGAAAATACGGTATTTGGTAGCACTGCTGGTGCGTTCAATTAAGGACTCTGCCAACAGATTGTAATAATATTTTGTATTATACAAGCCATTAAAGTTGGTTAACTTTTATGTGTTAGACTTTTTGATTCTTTCCCCTTCTGCCCCCCCCCCCTTTTTTTTTTAGAATAGCCCAGAAGAATGAAAAAGGAAGAGAAATTGCTCTTCGTAACAGGTTGTTATGATGCTGAAAGAGCAGACAGGACAAATTCCGGGTTTTACAAACAGACTAAGCACCAGCGTCATCAAATAACTCAGGACCATCAGGATAACTCTAGTGTTCTTAACTGCTTGTCACTAATAATCTAATAAGAAATATGCTATTTCGGTTGTCATTACATTTGTTTTCATTTATTTTTACAGATGGGAAGAGCACCATCTCACACAATTCACTCTGATCCTTGATTAATTTTAAGTGTTTTTAAAATAAATAAGCATACAAAAGTTCTTAGTGTATCTAGGCTCTGCCCTAGTGACCGAAGAGCTAACCTCTAACAATTGCAGTAGACTTGCGCATACACTTCTCTTCAGTTCTTAAGATTATGGTGCCATCATGTGGCCACACTGTAAGGTTTCATGCTACCAAACATTCACTACCCCGGCAATGCTTTTGGCGCTTTCCTCTTTCGAAACACTTCCTTTCCTAAAAGGATTTTCTATCAAAATAACTACTCCCACTATGGCACCGTCAATATTATGCAAACAGCAGCAAGCCTGAGAAAACACGGCCACTAAGAACGGAGGTCCATTGGATCAGTAAGCACGGTCACCTTTTAATGATTCCGGCCGATGCAACCGTGTGAGATGGGAGAAATGTGGCTTGTGTTAGTTCCTGTGCAAGTTTTGTATGCACTCATGTTGTCCGGATTCCAGCCATCTGCTCTGGAAGGAGAGCACTTGATATTCCTTTGCATAGCTTGGAAGTTACAAGAATAAAAATACATTCCCTACTGTATTTCCTTTCGAAAGACAATAAGGACTGAAAATTGGATGGAAAGGGATGCTCACACTTCCAACCCCTCCCAGATCCTGGCAGCTGTGACACTCCCCCTATCGACCCCCAGCAGAAGTCGGCAACACCAAATACCCCAAGCCTCTTCCAAGTGAGCCTCCTCGATGGGTTTAGGGTTTTTTTGGAGAGTAGGTGCCGGATGCGGGGGATGGCGGGACTAGGGAAGCAGCCTTTCTTGCCACCTCCTACTGCAGCAACAATTCCCAGACCGGAGAGCAATCTCCTCCAGTTTACCGCTCACGGAGGCCCGCCTGGGCACCCTACTGTCTTCAGCTGCGCACTGGCCCACCACTGCCACACCAGGGGCGTAAAGCTGAGGGCACCGCACTGACAAGTAACTAGGTGCGATACCCCGCGGAGATACACCAGCGGGAGGAGGAAGAGGAGGAGGAGGAATAAGAGGCGGCGGCGGCTGGGCGAAGAGGCCGGACACGCTGGCCCGTAACTCACCACAGATCGCCACAGTTACCACATGCCGCCCCTCTGAGGACGCGAGCGGCGGCGCGAGCGCAGCGGGCGGGTGGCGGTGATTGAGGGCGGCAGCCATAGGCCACGCGCCCCTCAACGAACCCCTTCCCCCGCTCAGCAGCGCCTCCAACGGGCGGCCCGCGAGAGCGCACGCGCGGTGGCGCAACGCCTTGCAGCCGCCCCCCGCCCCGCCCACACCTCCGGCGCGTGCGCCTTCCGCGCTCTCCCACGCCCCCTCCCCCGCCTCCTGCTGGAGGCCCCGCCCCCACCCTCCCCGTCCCTCCCTGCGCCTGCGCAGTGCGGGGTGCGCCGGTTTCCCGCCCGCTGTGGAGGCGCTGGGCGGTGGGTGATGGGCCGGGGTTGGGGTCGCGGTGGGGTGCAGGGTTCAACCGGCAGCGCTGAGAACCCGCTGCGGAGCAGTGGCCGGTGGGTGCGCGGGAGCCCTGAGGTGGGCGCGTCGGGCGGCAACAGGGCCCCGGCGTGGGGAGGAGGAGGAGGAGGCCCTGTGGGGAAGCGGCCTCCCGGTGGGCCCGGCCTTCCCCGCCCCTCTCCGGCACAGGTCGGTGCCGAGGTTGGGCGGTGTGGGGCAGGGGCAGGGAGAGGGGGAGGGAGGGGAGAGGAGAGGCGAGGCGTTCAGCATCTCCTGGGGGTGGGCGGTGCGCCCTGTCACGGCGCGGTTCCGGGCTACACCGAAAATGTCAGGGCGCTTACTAGGTTTTGCTTCTCAGTTAAAGGATGAAAGGTAGTAAGGAGCCATTTTTTGTGAAATTCGTAAAGTCTTCTGGGAACTCGGTGTATTTTTTTAAAGCTCTTGAGGTAAGTAGATTTGATTACCTTTCTCAGTGAGCGTGGTGAATTATCTCATTAAATGATTTCTGTGGTTGACGTAGGTGTAGCTTATACGTATACATTTGGAAATAAAGCTATTTCTGTAATAGAGGTGCTTAGTGTTTAATAAAGTTTGTTGAACAAGTTTGTTGAAGAAGTTACTTCTTCAACAAGAACTAATTATCATTTCAAAACCTATTTGCATGTAGTGAAGTGACCTGTAGCTTGGAAGGTCTGGGTGGTGGTCACTCATCTAAGCACTAAGCAAACTTGGGAAGGACACTGGATTGTTTTCCACCTTGAGAGGTTAGTGGGAGCTAAAGGCACTGTGTGGCAGGATCAGGTCCTGAAAGTTATTATGAATGTTTAAGTCTGAGTATTGTGAAGGCTTGGAGGAGTGAGAGGGATGCTCATGAGATATTTTAGTCCTTTCTTCTGCCAGTGTACTCTTGTGTGGTAGCTTTGTTTTGAGCTGTTTCAAGTATATGTACTTGTGTAGTTTCCACAGGATTGGCTGTTTGTGATTTGTAAAATAAATGTTGTTTTATGCACTGTTTACCTGCAGTCTATAAAAGAATTTCAGTCAGAAGAACATCTCCAGATCCTTGAAGAAGAAACAGCACTCAATATAAAAGAAAATGATAAATCACTTTACATTTGTGATCCTTTTAAAGGCGTTGTTTTCAGTCATCTCAAAAAGGTATGCTACCCATCAACTTACTTCTAGCTATATTCTTTCTATTCTAGAAGCACTCATGTCCATACTTACAGTCTGTATGTTCTTTCTTTTTGTACTGAATATAACAGTATGAAGTATTCACCATAAAATCTTTAAAACTTCACTGCATACTGTATTTAGGGAAGAAGATGACTAGCAAAGCATAAGGATTGTTTTGAAACACGTGGAAAAATAAATAGTATGATCAGTTCCGATTCTGCTGGAGTTGCTAAGCTGGCTCTCACACTGTTTTACCTCCCAAGTAACATAATTTTGTTTGACCTGCAAGGAAGTGTCCAGCAGACCAAGATAGGCTTGCTGGAATTCTCTGACATGTTAGCTATAACATGAGGCCACAAAACCTACAAGGATTGTTCTGAAAATCCGCAGCTGAAAGTAAAAACAAAACTGTCAACTACATGGCGGTGCTAGAGGAGGACAGACCAAGGGCCCTGCCTTCCTCAGGATTCAGGGACAAGGAAAGCCTTCCAGTGTACCTTCTGCTAATTTTCTTTGGGGTTTTTTTCTGTTATTTTATTGCAGCTTGGTTGTAGAATTGTTGGACCACAGGTAGTCCTATACTGCATGCAGTCCCAGCGATGTGTCCCAAGAGCCGAGTATCCTGTGTACAATATGACCATGGTCGATGTAACAGTATCCTGTACCAGCCTTGAAAAAGATGTTAGGGTAATGCATTGTACATAATGGATTGTCTAGCTGATTATTGTTGACATTTGCTTCAGATGGCTCATTACTAAGGCCGCAGACATACTATGTATAAGTCTAACTGTGCCTGTGTTTAGATATAGCTAGTCTTTCTATGTATGTATGTATGTATAGTTTATGTAGAAAGTTGTGTGGAGACAGAGTGAGTCTTAAAAGTATATGTAGTATGTAAATGTGTATGTAGTGGTGTATCTATGCATACACATGTATATATTACATGTAAGATTTCAGCTGTGTTAATATGGGAGTAAATATATGTTTTAGGGATTTTTTTATTAACTGGTTGGCCAGATCACTTAGCTTGCTAGTTTGTCTGCAGCTATAATGCTCTGTTTCTGGTTACTCAAAACTATATGGTAAATATTTAATATCCAGTCAGCTACAGTTTAAATAGTTTATCTTAGAAGTTTACTTTGTATTTACTCTGACATCTCTTTCTAATTTATACTACCTAAAATGCCAATCATCAGTAAAATATTACTCCTACATATGGTTGTAGTATTTTTATTAAGGATACTTATTATGTTCAGCTTATCATAAATACAAATAAAATGGAAATTATATTTTATGTTTTTATGGCTTCCATATATATCCATTTTGTATTTTTGAACACTTTTTTAGGAGAAACCATGGACAATTGAAATCCATGATTTTGTTTTTTAAGGTGAATGTGAGTGTGATGTGGGTTCTTTCTTTTTTCTTGACAATTTTCTATAATTTTTTTTCCCCACCCAGGAAGAAGTTCATAAATATGTGCAGATGATGGGTGGACGTGTGTACAGAGACCTCAATATGTCAGTAACTCATCTTATAGCTGGAGAAGTTGGCAGCAAGAAATACTTGGTAGCTGCTTCTCTGAAAAAACCTATTTTGCTTCCCTCTTGGGTTAAGACACTGTGGGATAAGTCTCAGCAAAGGTATAAAAAGAACCAAAAAACCCCTGATTTTGTTGTGGGGACTGGTAATTCTTAGGGTCATACAGACGACTACTTTTTTTCCTGCTCGATTTTACTTGAAGAAAATAATTTATTTCTTTTTTCCCCTCTTTCATTCCTTTAGCATAATGAGATACACTGATGTTAACGTGGAAGACTACACTTGTCCTGTGTTCCTTGGCTGTACAATTTGCGTTACTGGCTTAAGTAGTTCAGACAGGAAAGAAGTCCAACGCCTCACTGCTGAGCACGGTGGGCAATATACGGGGCAGCTCAAGATGAATGAGTGTACTCACCTCATAGTTCAAGAGCCAAAAGGTAGAACTTACAGAGTGAATATTATTTTCACTTCTTGATCTGAAGTAGTGTAAATATGTATAAGCATAAGAGTTTGAACTGGCTGTGTGTCTGCTTCAGTGTTTTTACTACTTCTGTAAGGAAATCACTGTTGATGGGAAGAGTAACACAGACTCTTACTTTGCTTTAAAGGCATGAGAAAGATAACAAAAGAGGAAGAAACCAGAGACCCACATTGTATTTAAGAAGAAAAAGGGAGAATCCTGGAGGGGGTGGAAGAATAAAGAAAACCTAACTTTTTTCGGGGAGCTGGATAGGATTTAATTTGTATACTGGTTGAAATTGGATTTTGTACTAGTGTTTTTTAACTGGTCTATTCTTTGTGTCTTCTGAACTCCCTACTAAGAAAAAATGAAAGCTCCCTTTCTTTCCTCTTGGGAAGATGAAAGAATTGTAGGTTTATTGTGAGAAGAATGTTAAGGGTTTTCTTTTTTTCCCCCAATTTCCCTCCCTTTCCCTATGGGGAAACATCCTGGGACTCTTTAAACTCCCCACCCCACCCCCCCGCCGTGCTTGAAAACTTTAAAGCCTTTTTTTTGTTTTCTTTGCTTTAGTGCCCTGTCATACTGTACCCATGAGCTAGCCATCAATGAGATTTTTTGCTGTAACTTTAGAGAATAAATTAAATAGCTTATCAGAAGAGTTCAGGATACCATAACTTGCATGTTGAAATCAGTTAATTGAATTTTTAAATTTTCTTAGTGTCCAGGCATCTTTCAGGGATCACTGTTTAGCATTAGCCTTTTGGTGAATTGTGATTTTTATTTTGTTTACATTTGAAAGGTCAGAAGTATGAATGTGCCAAAAAATGGAATGTGCACTGTGTGTCTGTGCGGTGGTTTTCTGACAGCATTGAGAAAGGCTTCTGTCAGGATGAGACAATATATAAAATAGAGCCTGGATCAAAACTGAGTAATACACCCAGTACGTCAACACCTACGAATCATGCTAGCAAGCCCGATAGTAAGTAAGACCTTTTAAAATATGTTAAAGTAAAAGTAGGAAACATTTGTAGTAAGGAGGAAGAACTGTTTCAAATTAGTAGGGTGCTGCTTGCTTTTTCAATGCTGATTTGACAGTTTGGGTTCTGATTCTACTTATGCTTAAAGCACAATAGATTACTCTTCTGCACATTGAATGTTCCAACATGTGTAGACTTAAATCATGTGAATAACTGTTTAAAAAGTAAACTTGAATTAGGCGTAAGATTGTCTGCTTAAGAATCAGTAGTGTATATCTGTAAGTCCTGAAAAAGCATGGCTGTTCATACATTTGTAGTTTAAAACAAGTGTCTGTTATGAATTTAATCTTATAGAAGTCTTGTAGGGAAAATAAATGCTGATTTTTAAATTTTTTTAAATTTTTTTTTCTTTTTTTTTTCATATATTTGTTTTTACTTACTCTATGCTATTAACAGAAGGAAAGTTAAAAGCGTTTTGTAAACGAACATTGTAGCATGAAAGACACAGACAGCTTTAAATGTGTCTTTCCAAATGCCTGTTACTGACTACTACTTCAGGAAATGACTGAATATGAGCACTGTATTAGCACTGCCAACAGAGCACTGGGAATTCAACTTAGGTATTTAACCAGGGATGTACTTACGTAGTATTTTTTATTCTTCAAACTTTATATTTCCTTCTAGCACAACTAAATCATATGTGGCAGTTTTGTATTTTGTTTAGTGAAGCAGCAGAGAGAGATGAGCCAAAACTAATGCAGCTTTTTTCATTTTGATTTTATTTAAAGATCATACACTTTCGGATGTCAGCCACATTTCCAATATCAATTTGAGTGGTGTTAATGAAACAACGTGTAGTTCTGCTATGAGCAGCAGACTGGATCCTCTTCCTGATGAGCTGGAAAACTTTGATATGAGTTCTTTTCAAGCCCCTGAAGATTTGTTAGATGGGTGTCGAGTATGTTTAACATGTATACTTCGAAATGTTCGGTCTTAACCCTGTGGAAGCAACTAGGTTGAAGCACTGGCAATTGCTGCTTGAGTAAATTGTTGTTTCCATGGTCGGTAGCAAATGCCAAACTTATCTTCTGTCAAACTTATCTTCTGTCCACATGCTGTAGCTTGCATGTGTCTACCTATATGTGTGTGTATGTGTATAATTGTATTAAATATGTAGTATAAATATCAAATTACATATTTATAGACATATATATTTAAACACTATGGGTTCTAGAATTAGTGTGTGGTTTTGGGTGGGGTTTTTTTGGTTGTTGTATGACTTTGGCTGGGGGTTCATTCCACTAGTAAATATTTAAGTTTTGCTAGATTAATTTGCAAAGATAAATTAATCTAGTTCTAAATGCTTAACTTTTTTGCTGCTTCTCGGAAGCTGCACCACTGGTTCTGCAGCACTAGAACACAGGTTCTACAGCAGTTAAATTATACCAAAATATCCTACTCTGTTTTTTTTCTTCTTTCTTACTTTTTTCTTTTTTAAAAGCCTTTTTTGTTGCTCTTTTCTCTTTGTAGATTTATCTGTGTGGCTTCAGTGGCAGGAAATTGGACAAGATGAGAAGGCTTATTAATTGCGGTGGTGGTGTTCGATTTAATCAACTTAATGAAGATGTTACCCATGTCATTTTGGGGGAAAGTAATGATGAGCTGAAACACTTTTTGGACAAGACAGCTCACAGGTTACGATAACTGTATTGCTTAAGGTCTCCTTCTGCCTTATTTTCTTTCTCCTACCACCTTGTAAACAGGAAAACATATTCATTTGGAGATCCAAAATAGTTCTTGACTTAAATGAGAAGGCTTACAGGTAGCATTCCTAAGTACATCTTCATGTGCTCTTGAATACTGTAGTTCTTCAAGTAGCCATGAGTAACTTCAGTGGGCAGAAAAACAAGTATTCTTATTGGTGAAAAGAGGTGTTAACTTGTATTTGTTAATATATTGAGGAGGAAGGATTTGGCAGCCCAGCAGTGGCAGATATAACTTACATT
This sequence comes from Burhinus oedicnemus, assembly GCA_008921705.1. NCBI lineage: Eukaryota > Metazoa > Chordata > Aves > Charadriiformes > Burhinidae > Burhinus > Burhinus oedicnemus. The sequence continues at coordinate 222,291 of VFFE01006190.1, forward strand.
ATAGAAAACAAATACGAAATTCTCTGTTTTCAGGCTGAAAGAATTTTTAAAAAATCTTGAGGTTTGTAAAGTGCCCAAAGCTTGCGTAGTATTGGAGTTACAGACTTCGTGTGTGTGTGTATACTAGTGTTTGCAGAGCAGGAAAGAAGAATCACAATTTTGAAACCTACTGTAACTTTTTTGTATAACACTTTATTTTATAGGCCTCATGTAGTGACAGCAAAATGGTTGCTGGAGTCATTTAGTAAAGGTTATCTACATCCAGTGGAACAATATATCCCTCTAAACTACCAGCTGCTAGAGAATCCAATTTTGGAGCAACCTGGAATGAAGTCAATTCTTCCGAAAAATAACACTCTCTTGAAGAAAGAAGGTGTGAATGTTATGAAGCACCAGAAGGCTGCTGATGATGACTTCCTCTCTCAATACGTAAATAATGATTCTACATTAGGTACGTTCTGGGCTCAGCATACCATAGACAGTTTAATTACTCATAATTAGCATTTGAGCTTTGCAGCATTTGCTTATTAAAAAGCTAGCCACATCTAGTCTGTTAACTTCTATATTGCGTTTTAGAAATCAAATTTAAACAGGCCTATATAGAGCAGTTTTTAACTAAAACCTGGCCGAAGGCAGCACAATACTGTCATTTCTTCATGAAACTATTTTGAGTTGTCTTTGATGTTCTTGTCAAGCAGTTACTATTGTTGGTTGGTTTTTTGTTTGGGTTTTTTTTTTCCCTTTCAGATGAAGTTGAAAAACTAACATCCAGAACCATCAGTGATGTTACTCACTTGACTGTTCAAGGAGAGAATCAATCTTCCATCTGTAATGGTTCTTTGGGAGAGTCTTCTGCACAGGTTGAAGGAGGCTTATTTGTCAGAAAGAGATTTCTTCTTTTGGGTTTTGGTAAAGAGGATGAGTCCTGCATTGCAGATATTATAATGGAGAATGCTGGGAAAATTCTGCCGCTGCAAAGCAGAACCATTGCAGACTATGCTGTGGTACCTTTATTGGGATGCACGGTGAAGCCAACTGTTGGTGATGTTGTCACAAATACGTGGCTGGTAAGGGAGTTGCACTTTCAGTTCTGTGAGTAAATAGGTATCTATATATCCAGAAATATATCTTGTCAGAATGCAGAGTTATTGGTGACTTAAATGTTAGTAAGATACAGAGAGATTGGCCTCATTTCATTTGAAATGTACTAAATGAAAGCATGCTTTAAAGCCTCTGTATCTGTAAGGTATCTTTTATCTGTTTCACTTCATTTTCTACAGACTTCTTAAATAGAACTTCATTGTCATGACTCAGAGGCTTCTTATATGAGAGTGTGACAGCATTCTCTCTAAATAATGAATTGTAGCAGGAGCTAGTTGACTAATAAGGATTTCATTTGATCTCTTTGTGCTTACTTGTTTCATGCTTTTTACAGCTTTTTAACTTGTGGCAGAAGAGCAAGTCAGCTTTATAGCTCAAAGTCAAAAAATACTAACCATATTTGCCAAGAGCAGGCACATGATGTAGACTAACTGCTGTTAGTATTTTTCAGTACTAGGTAACTTTCTGTAAAGTAAATCTATACAGACCCTCAGATCATGCCTTGAACTACTTTAAGGGAGCCTTCAGGGTTGGAAGAGTAGTAACTGAAAAGTTCTGAATAATGCCTCAGTATGTCAAACCTGACAAAATTAAAATTATCTAGAAAAGAATTTGTCTGATTCAATGGGAAATAATTTGTCTCAGATATAATGATGGAGGCAGAATTGCTTCTTGTTGAGTCCATAAATGCTATCACACAGTTGCCAAAATATTGTTGGCTTTGTTGCTGTTTGGCTTGATTTACATTGTTACCTCTTTCACCTTCTTTAAGATAACATGTGTGGAACAGCAGCTCCTTTTAGATCCTCAATCCAATCCACTTTTCACCCCAGTCCCAGTAATGGAAGGAGTTACCCCTCTGGAAGACTGTGTTCTTTCTTTTAGCCAGTTCACTGGTGCAGAGAGAGACTCCCTGGTTTATCTGGCAGGACTGCTGGGAGCCAGGTATGTCTCCTGTCACCATTCCTTCTTGTTCGTAGACAGCCAGTGTGATGAAATCCATTTATGCATTTAATTTCTTCTTTTACAGGAGTAATAAATATTAGAGTTAAAGCTCTTTTGGATTCTAGTCATTTACAAAACCTAGTGCTGAAGCAGTGAGATGTTATTATACAGTTCTTTTATTCCTCTCAGAGAAATTTAGTCATATTCACACAGCCTAATTTCTGCCAGAATACGCTCAGCCTCATACAATGACTGAGTCTCAGTAACTTTTTACTCAAAAAACAAACAAACAAACAAAAAAGTCAGTTTTTCAGATGTCAGGCCTTCTGAGTTGCTCTGCAGTTGTCCAGGCGTGGACCATTGTTGCTGTTCTTTAGTACTGTCTGGTTTAGCCTCATAACCAGTCATAGTGCACTATTTCCTAGGAGCTGGGGTGGTGAATTATTTGCTCCCTATTCATCAGGATCTTTGAAAAACATTAAGAAAAATGTGTTTAGTCACAAAGTGGCAAAATTGTATAGCTTAGACTGTCATTTGATCTGATTTGTAGTCTGTTTGAACTAAATTTTTTGCTGGTGAGTTCTCAGTCCTGCTGTCATCTTTGAAGATTAGGTCCTTGATGATAAGAGAAAAAATGTAATATAAAGAAAACTATTGTTCATTTTGAAATGATGCTTGTTGGCTCCAGAAGGGAATCCTGCCTGTCCCATTAATCTTGCAGAAGAATGATTTGGAAATGGGATATGTGAGGACTTCTGGAGTATGAGAAATAATTATGTTACTGATAGAAGCAAAACATTACTGTTTAACTCTTTTTTTTTTTTTTTTTTTTTTTTTTTTAGCATGTACGTTAGGCTGTCAACTGCAAAGTGGATGCCCTTAGATAATTCTACTGGTTCTTTTTCTGTTGCTTGAATGCATTTTATAATAGTATAAACATGCCCTAGATTAATTTTGTTTATGACTAAATGAATGTTTTACTGATCTAATTTTAGAGTCCAAGAATTCTTTGTGCGGAAAGCCAATGCAAAAAAGGGGATGTTTGCCAGTACTCATCTGGTAGTGAGAGAACCGGATGGTTCCAAGTATGAAGCTGCGAAGAAGTGGAATTTGCCGGCAGTCACTGTAGCTTGGCTTTTGCAGTCTGCAAGGACAGGAAAGAGAGCAGATGAAAGCAAGTTCTTGGTTGAAAATGCAGAGGCTGAAGGTTGGTTATTAGCAAGTTAGGGAAGATGATTGTGTTATTGTACTGTTTGTCCACGATAAAGAAAGCAGGTATGATGATTTTTTTTTTTCCTAACACCTTTGAAGTGTTAGAGCTAAAGGATATTTTTTCCAAGTATTTTTTTTTTCCCTGCTGTTGAGTTGTGATTATAGAAATGATACTGTGTGTTTGCTGCAAGTCTCTTGGAGCTAGTGGAGTCTTGTGGTTATCAGTCAGTTGGGAATCAAGCTCAGTGTCTCAGCTTTGTCCTTTCTGACATATGCTGCTCTGTAGATTGCATGAGAATTGATGATAGATCTGGCTGAGAACTTCATACTTGTTGGTCTGCAATGATGTGATGCCTCTCTGCTCAGTCCTTCATCCCTACTTCATCTTCTGATGCTTCTGCTCCTTTTCCAGTTATTTCACACCTTTTATTTGGTAATATTTCTTCCATATTAAGATGCAGACTACAGTGATTTAATACTGAATGTTAGCAGACCTGTTTTACCAGTGCCCTGGTGAATTAATTATATGGGTCACTAAGTCAGAGGACAAAAGGTATGTTGTTGGCATAGGCACATCTTATCTGCATATTACGTTTTTAAGGAAAAGAAGTGGGGGAGCAGGGGAAATGAGCAGTGAAATGTAAAAGCACTTCTTGTACTAATCTTTTGAGCTATAAAGATAAGTCATGCTTATCTAGAAGTGTTTATGATAGATAAGCTTTAAGGGCTTATTCCTGATTAAACCTTGATCCTGTTGATCCAAAGGTGTAAGGGACTGGCAGTGTACATAGTGACCTAAAGAGGTGTGATTCAGAGTCATGAATAAGAAAGAAATTTTATGTTGTATGGAAAGTAAGGAGCCAGGGAGGAGGAGTTACCTTTAAAGCTGAAAGAGAAGGATTTGTTGAGTATTACATCTTTTCTTGGATTTGTATTTTGATAGTTGTTGTACGACATATGTGAGCTATACGGATATGTGTGGAACCGCAAACAGTGCGAGCAGGCCAGGTGTTGCTAGGTCTTTTTCAGACACTTACGGCCAAGCTCAGTACCAATGTGATTCAAACTAAGTAGTTAACTGGAAGAGACACTTAAGGTACTGGCTTTCAAAATGGAATCGTCAGTTTAGAGCATTTACTGGGGGGTAGATGAATTATTTTTTGGGGGAAAGGAAGGACAGATGAACTTTCAGTTCTTGTTTAAATAAAAGTGTATGTGAGATCTGTGTTCAAAAGAAAAATCAGATTGCTTCCTTATGTTTTCTTTGTTTCTTTTGAAGATAAGGAGAGTTCCATTACTCAGCTTAGCAAGACACCAGCAACTGTTAAATCTCCTGATTCAGAACAACCTACTTATCTCCTTGAAGCTGGAAAAAAACCAGCTGTGACCCCTCTTGATATCAACAGGTTCCAGAGTAAAGCTTTCCAAGCTGTAATCTCTCATCATATTGGGAAGAAGACAACCCCTCTTGCACAAGGAGGGCTGCCACAGAAAGAACCATCTTTACATCTTGATACACCATCAAAATTTCTTTCCAAAGACAAGTTATTCAAGCCTTCTTTTGATGTAAAGGTGATCATCTTTGCAAATTTTTTGGTCTGTAGAGCCAGTAGGGTTAAAGATGTGCATAAACTCAACTACAGCATGGAAACCTGTGCTTACCCCTTCTTATGCTGTTAACATACAGGCTTTCCATTTTGAATAAAGCCAGGAAAACTGGCTCTGTTTATTTATATATGTTTCTAGTTAATGACCCGTGGACTAAATTTATTGACTAGTAGATGCTGTAATGTCCTCAGCAAAGCTCCTTTATGCTTATTGCATCATATGCTTGTGTTCTATACCTCAGAGAGTACAGTCTGTGTTCTTTACATCTAAAGACTGAGAAATGTAACAAGGCGGCTTATAATTGCTCCAGATACTTGGAAATAAGCGTTCGCTTGTTTTTTGATGAAATGCTACTTTAATGAGATGTTGTAATGTAATAGCTTTATAGCAATTACAAAACTGTTATTACAAATTGAAAAGTGCATTGGAGTTTTGGGTTCGTTGTCTCATTCTGAAGGCCACAAGAAGCTTCTTCCTGTTTTGCTTATGCAGACTCTAAGATTGGGATTGTCTTGTACTGCTTTTGTGCATTGGTACTAGAGTTGCACTTGCTAGCTGTTACTGTAGTACACTGTCCTGTTTTAGGACTATGAAACCTTACTACAGACTGTATTTGTGAAACCTACACTTGAGTGAGAATTTTGTAATGTGTTCGTGAAAGTCAGTCAGTTGCTTCTTTTTTGGTAGGATGCTCTGGCAGCTTTGGAAACTCCAGGAGGTCCTGATCAAAAAACCAGGAAACTGAGCACACCTCTCTCTGAAGTCATTGGGAGAAACTTGAAATTGGCACTGGCAAACAGCACAAGGCATACAGTAGCTCTTACTGCCAGCCCTCATTTGACAGCTGCACAGCCAGAAGTGGTAGGAAATTCTGATTTTGAGTTTTGGAGCATAGGCTTAATTAAGGAAACACCATATCTTTTGTAATTTAAGTTACAAAGCAGTTTGTGAATTGTGCTTTATGATCTATTCGAGTAGAAATCCATATGATTATGCGTTCTTCAGTGACAGTTAAAGGAAGGTAAGATAGAAGAGTTTCCTTCTGGAAGGCAAAGAATTTTAAAACCTTTTTCTACTGTCTGTACTACTATCTTGAATATTAAGCAGTTGCTAAGTAACATGGCATATAAATATGTACTAATTTAGACTTTGTAATATTGGGATGAGAGGATTTCATCACACTTAAGAAATTCCCAGGCTCCAGATGATCAGGATTAAATATTTTGTCTTGGACTAAAGTTAGGAGTTCTGTTTTAATGCATGTGTCTTCTTTTCCTGTCTTCCTCTGTAAGGTGCTGCTCTCCTGCTTAGTAGGAGGCACAAAATGTGATCAGTTGCTTACCCCCTTACAAAGGCACATTATGTTATCCTTTCTTGTAGTCATCTTGCCTATTCAGTCTAATCTACCCTAGTGAGAGAAAACAGAAAAAGATGTAGGAGGATAGGGAGCTTTTATGTATTGCTTGCCATGTTAGTACATTGTTTACTGTAGAGGAGGGGCAAGAAAGCTAATAGCCTTCAGCGAGGGAAGGCTGTCACTTCTTATTTTGTAGCTCCTTATTCTTACTTTTTTTCACTCCAGTACAGTGAAATACTTCTGTGGCATCAGGTTTGATAATTCCCTGATTGCGGTGTTCAGGAAGTGCTCAGTCTGCGATGGAAGGAGCAGAATATGTTCCAGGGAGACTGGCTGAGAGCAAATCTTTTGTCTTTGGATTCCTAGTGCATGGAATGATAATAGTGCTGGGTTTTGACCATGGATTCTGGGAGAAGCCAAAATAGAGAAAATGTGTTTATCTTAGTTTTGTTGTTATTGCGTATTTTACTACATGCTTCACTAAATATTCAAGTATTTTTGTTATTGATACAGAAACTTTCCAAACATGACTCTTCTGTTTTTATCCCTGCTGCTTGGACAGGAAGAAGAGCCTAAGCCTCTTGCCAATGTGGTTATATATGTTAGTAAAAAACTTAGTAAGAAGCAAAGTGAACTGAATGCAGTAGCAGCTTCTCTTGGGGCAGACTACAGGTATCAACTGATTAAAAACAGCTTCTAAGCTTCTGCACTGATGTGACTTCTAATAAATATGATTCTTCGCATTGTAATATGCATTATCTATGTGACCTTTTGCTATAGCTAAACATTAGATTTCACCATCTTAAACAACTTCTATTACAAAATAAGGCCATCTGCTTCTAATGTGAAATAAGGCCATGTTTCCCCGCTGCATCCCCAGTCTCTGTGTTCTTGATAAGTCTGTCTTGGAAAGACTGTTTGTCCTTAAGTCTTCCCAAATTGCAGATTTTTAAATTTTTTTTTTCTTCTCATTTGAAGAAAATAATGAAACATTTTAGCTTTTGGGTAGTTTAAAATTTGCTTTATACTTTAGATTTTGAATCTGATCTGAATTTGTGTGTGTTTCTCCTTGGCTCAAAACTAATTATTTTACAGATTGTAAGCATGGTTAAGTTAGCGTCCTTAGAAAAGCTTAAGAAAAATAGGATGTCACAAAGAGAAACCACAAACTAATGTTTGTGATTTAAGACAGCATTCTGCTCCCAGTAAGTCTGATGTCTGATTTGTATATTTCGTTAGTGACTCCTGTAGTAAGTGTTATCATTCACAGTGTGGATGAGGAAGTTGCCCTTATGTTTGGTAGTAGCTTAGAAATGCTGAAGATATTTGCATTAGATAGCAAATACTGGGTTTTTTTTATCAGTTTAAATGTTAGAATCTTGCATTTTGAGTTTCCAGGATCAGTATTTCACTTGCAGCTCAATATGACAACAAAAGAAAAAGTTATCTCATCTTGGGTCCCACATTCTTTTCAGAAATTGATTTGAAACTGCACTTACTTAAATAAAAACAAACCAAAAAAACTAAAGCAAAACCCCTACTTTTTCATATATGTATCAGATTTAGTTTTGTTTACTTCAGGAATGCTTTCAGAAGACACTGAAATTGTTCTATCCTGAAACTGAATGCTGTCTTTTTTGATGAAGAAAGCAGGCTCATTGCTTGTTTAGGGATAACAAAATAGACAAAGCAATATTTTAACATGAACAAGGGCTAGGACAATTTCTGAGCTGGATTTCTGATACTTTTTGATAGAAATTATATCTTCAAGTTGTATTTTGTTTTCTAGGTGGTGCTTTGATGAAACAGTAACACACTTCATCTACAAGGGAGGACAAAATGACAACAATAAGGAGTACAAATCTGTTAAAGAACGGGGTATACATATTGTTTCAGAACACTGGCTTTTGGAGGTATGGAGTTTGCTTTGTTCTCTTATTAAAAGCAAAGGAAAGTGTAGGCTTAAAAACACTTGTATGGCAGTGGATTTTCTGTTTGCATTTATACTGCACATTTATAGGAACTGATGTTTTGCATCCTGCTTCGAATTTATAAATTGAGCGATCCGTTTTCACTGATGTGTACTTACCTTGCTTTCCATGAGGCGAAAAGAAATTCTCTTCCATTTCTGCTACATGTTTCTCAGAACGAGCACTACATTTTTCTCTTGTGTAAAGTACTTCTTTTGGTGGTGTTCTTACTGTACTTTTCCTTTGTTTAGATGTACAATTTCTCTTTTATCTCAATCAGTTTCTCATCTTTCTTGTGTTAACTGATGTTATTACAGAGTGCCCAAGAATATAAACGGCTTCCTGAATCTCTCTTTCCTCACACTTACAATCCCAAAATGAGCCTGGACATCAGTACAGTGCAAGATGTCAGGCTCTCCTCCTCCGGTAAACTTCCGTCAACTGGAAAACCAGCAGAGGAAAATGAGGTATAATGTGTGATATGAATTCATGTTCTGTGAAGCGATTTGGATTGTTAACTTAATTGTTATATTAACACATTAATAAAAAATGCTGATGCTTGTTCAGTGATGCCCTGAATCAGGTTTGGCTAGTAGTTAATGGTAGCTATTGCATGTGTTCGTTAAGGTTTTTTTGCATTTGTAATATTTCTCTTCTAGGGCAATGGAGGGAAACACAGGCATTTCAGGATTAGAAGGGCTTTCCAAATTTGAAATTATTTCCAAATTTGAAATGATGTAGGTCCAGTCTTTGCTTTCTATTGTAGGTAACGATCTCAGGTGTGAACTTGCCTTAGTGGACATTTAGACTGCAGAATAGGTGTTGTCACAAATGCTTCTGTTCACTGTTTTACTGTCATTGCAGTAGCAGAAAGGTTAGATTTACTCTAAGGCAAGATTAATAATCTTTAGAATTTGTGCAGTTGTTGAACATGGGTTAAAAGCAAAGAAATTTGGTGTTTGAGAATTCTACTTGTCTTCATTGTTTTTAGATTATTCCAGTGGACGAAGATGATGCTGAAGATGATGTAACTACTGACCAAATAAAGGAAATGGTCGCTGCAAGGGAAGAACAAATTGTAACAAGTGAATCCAAAGGAGGTAAATGTTTTCAAAATAGTTGTGATACATCAGACTATCAAATTAAGCCTTTCATGGTTTCAGGTGGTCAATGTTAAGATCTGGAAGCTTTAGTTACCGTATTTATATGCTGGTCAAGTACAGCTAGCCCTTATTGTTGCTGGATGAGAGGAAAGGGTTTTGATCTCTATTTTGAAGTCTTTGACAACCCATAAGAAAATCATAATCATCCGTTGCAAATTACTTAATTGCCATTTCTTTGTTTTTAAAGCACTGAAGTTCATCTTTAACATGACAAATTACTATTTTAGCATATACATTTTTTTTTTATGCAAATAAATGTGTTTTGGGAGAATTGTGGATGTAAGATCCTGCATGCAAAGTTAGAAGTGAGCCAAATGGAGGTTTCTCCTTGTGTCTAGGAATAGCTGACTCAGGGCATATGTAATTTCCCTAGATATTTTTTCCCACATATCTTTTTCTCTCCTTAATGTATTGCCTTTGTCCCAGTGAGGGGGTGGTGGGGGGAAGTTGACTGGAATTTCAGCTACTTTTCAGTTGTTAAAATATAACAGTCTTGATCTTATGAGTTTTGTTCCTTAAGTTTTGACCCAAGCACTAGAAATGAGGGAGAACTTCCAAAGGCAGCTGCAGGAGATCATGTCTGCCACGTCGCTAGTGAAACCACAAGGGCAAAGAGGATCCCTTTCAAGGAATAGTTTTGATGGTTTTCCAGCCACTCCTGATAGCACACGGTCTGTGCGAAATGGCCGTAGTAGGGCCTTGGAAGCTCTAAGGTATTGATTTGTGTTTCAAAGTATCTTATTTTGTTCTCCCTGTGCATACTTAGACATTCATTGAAACACGAATAGGTCTCCAGGGTTTTCAGATGTATTGTCTTTCTCTACTGATGTACTTAAGTTGCTTCTCTTGCAATTCAGAATCTTTAACTAGACATGCTAGATAAAGTCAGAAGTTACCTTGATCCATAGCGGGTATCTTGTTTTTCAAAAAATCATAGAATAGTATGATTGCTTTTTAGTTTTGAATTGAATTATGCCAACTGATTTCTTTTCTTTCTCTTCAGGTTAGTTAGTGTTCTTACAGATTTTGGAGAAAGCAGTGCTGCAGTATTTCAGTATATAGGTCATATACAAGTAGTGGGTATTCCTGCAAAGCACCTTTGTGAATGTTTCTCCTCTTTTTCTTTTCTCTCTAAACAGAGGATAGGATTTGAACTCTTAACAGTGCTGAGGTGTACAGTGAGAAAGTAATAGAAACCTTGCAAAATTATTCCTTTAGCTTGGTGTTTATTTGCAAGTTAACAGGTTCAGTAAAGAGTAGAATACACTGATTTTGGAATAAATTATTAATATTGACACATAATAAAAACATCTCCTACTGATATTTTGGTTGCCTTTTTTTCAGCCATGCTGACACTTAGTCTCACAAAGCTAGGCTGCCAGGAGTGGCTTCTATACTGAAATTTTCCCCTTCCCCAGACATGCTTTCTAGTAATGACATCACTTGGACGCTACAGTTGGTGTGATCATTAACATACTGCCTTCTAGTATGGTAGTCTTCTGTAAAACAAATGAATATTTAAGGTATCTCTGCTTTTTTCCTTAGGCAATCCCGTCAGGCACTCACAGATATAAACACAGAGCCATCCCAGAGTGAGCAGATCATCTGGGATGATCCTACTGCAAGGGAGGAGAGAGCAAGACTTGTCAGCAACTTTCAGTGGCCTAATAGTCCTTCCCAGTACAATGACCATGGTCAGAATAACGCCAATAAGAAAACGGATGAGTCTGCCTTCAAAGGATCTTTAGCTGATGCAGAGATTGCTGGTATAGGTAAAATCAGAAATACAATGTCCTTGTTCTTTGCTACATTTGATCTTTGGGACTTTTAAAATACAGTATGTTTGAATTCTACTTAAAAAAAAAAAAAAATGAGCACTGTTGGCATTTTTTGAATGCCAAAAATATAGTTTTGCATCTTTGAGTTCCATTATATGTTGCTGGTTTTAAAAGAGAAGCTTTCCTATCCATTTGCTATTTGTGGTCCAACACCAAGGCAGTGCTTGTCTAAAAATAGTCCACACCAGCTTTAGAAAGTCTTCCAAATTTTTTTTGGAACCACAGCTGGTTTCCAGGTAATAATTCAGGTATGTATAGTGGAATTCAGATGGGAATATCGGAAGCAAAACCCTTTTAATTGTAGTGGAAATATTTATAGGTGAAGAATGGAGATATAGGAACAAGATAACCCATGAGCCTGAAAAATAAATGTCAGAGCTGCGTATGGACATGGTTAGGATTCAGTGAAGATATGTATTCATCTTCCCTGGTTTTTTTTGAAGTCTTTACTGCTAGGATGAAGGAAGCAACATACTTATATTTTTCCATGTGTTTTTGCTTTCTGCCCTTTCCTGCCCCCCGAGGGATAGCGGAATCCTTTATTTCTCTCTCCCCACTGCATCCTTCCTGCCCCCAATTCCCTCCCTCAATTTACTGTCTCTGCTTGTGGCAACAGTTGTCCTGAAAACTGACCCTGTCCTAGAGGAGGTTGAAGAAAATTAGCTGAATGCATTCAACTGATTTTTGGTTCAACTGAATCAGTGTGGTTTAGCCAAAGAAATTAGGCTATTTGAGGTTTTTGGTTTTTTCAAAGCAAGGCATCCAGGGACATTAGTCTGCAATATTGCAATTGGTGGTTTGTGGTATAAGGAAGAGCATCTTTATGAAACGCAATGGTGAATGTAACTGTACATGTTGTAGCAGCAATTGTGTTTTGTCCTTTTAGGATAACTATTTTTTAGATTTTTTTTAATTTATTTTATTTTGTTATATATAATATTTTATTTTTTTACTTTATCTGTAATTATATTCAGCCAAAGACAAGTCATGCAACAACACTTACTTTCACAGCTGTTCCTGAGGCTGGGGATGGAGATTTGATTGAAGGTCTAAAGGATCCTGTATGTAGAGATCCTGAAACACCAATTAAAGATCACTTGATCCCCACTCCGCAGGCCCCCAGCATTGCTTTCCCACTGGCTAACCCTCCTGTGGCACCACAGCCCAAAGAAAAGGTTTGTCATATGAAGAAATACTTATGATGATTTGTATTCTGAGAGATGTGGTGACAGTTATGAAGTTTTGAACTTGACGGTTAATATAAAATAGGTGAATATCTGCATTTAAAATCTTTAAGTGGATTACTTTTATGCAGTTCTGTTTCTCATTCCTCCTTTCTGTAAGATTTTGAACAAATAATGTTTGCTCAAATAAATAAAGCTTGTTTTGTTCAGACAAATAAAGCTTTTTGTCCTGTTAGTTCCTGCTGGAATGCTGAGGTAGGCTTTGGAGTGGAGAGTTACTATGTCTATTACTTGGAACTCCTCCAGCCTTGTTAGGATGATGGAAAAAAGGTTAGGCCTTTGTTTCCTTGGTGGTATCTGGAATTTATGTTTAGGTACAAACGGACAGTTATTTTTCTGCCAAAAATCTGGTTTAAAATTCTGCTGTTTTATAGTGAGCTTGGAAGGGGCTAGGAAAATTAGCTTAGTCTTTGTCCGCAGTGTGACACTTGATGCTCAAACTTTTAGCAGCTACGTGTCTTCAGAGGCATAACATGTCATGTTAGTAAATAAACTGTGGTGGAAATGCATAGAGGCCCTCGAAGTTACAGAAAGTTTGAATGAATGAGGCAGTGCGATAGATGGATGATGATTTCTTTGTGTGTTCAACTTGGCATTCAGTGGATATGAATGAAGGATTTGTTTTTGTGACAGGTTGATTCAGTTGTGCCCTGAAGAAAGGGGGAACCAAGAGGATGTTAAGCATGAGTCTAACATTGATTTGATAAGATCTAAGCTTTTTGTCAAGTGATTGACAGGTTTGGTTCTGCTTTTCCTGGCTAAAAGAAAACTTAATATAAAAATAACCGAGAATATTTGGCAGAGAAATAGTCAGCTGTCAACCTAATCTTTCTGTCATATTTTCAAAATCTGTTACTGTATTTTCAGGCTGTTATAGAAGATAAGGCTGATGAAGAACCAGAAAACCACCGTAAATTTCAGCTGTCTTCTCTTAATCCTCCAGAGAGATTTGATTACTGCCATCTAATTGAGGAATTAGGTACCAGATATTTGTGAAATGCAAAGAATAGTATGTGTCTGTATGTGTCTGGTCAGCTGTGGCTTGGGGAAAAGAAAGGGCTTCTGTTAATGACTCATCAGATTTGAGGTCTCAAATTTATGGCTTTCTGCGCTTGTGAGCGATTCTTTGAATATATTATTATTATGTGAGCAATTAGCTTTGCCATAAAACAGCAATGGTTTTGTCTTCTAGCAGTTTTCTTTTAGTTATCTCCACAACAGCCTCATTCTTTACTGTTGAGAGTGCTCAGGATCTGCGGTTCTCTGCTGTCTCTCTCATTCCTGTCTGTTACAGTGGCACATTATTTTTATCAGAGCCACTCTTTCCTGTCTGCTTCTCCTTCCTTGCCAGCTTCTGCCCGTGTCACTTCAATGATAAAACTTTCAATGTAAATTTGAGTTAAGTATATTCTTTTAACAAAATTCAAATAATTCTAACTTTGAGTTGATCCTTTCTCTGGTACAACATGACCCTTAAATAATCTGAATCAAATTCATTCCTCAATTCAAGGTGGAATAGTACTTGAGAAACAGTGCTTTGATCCCAGTTGCACACACATTGTTGTGGGACACCCTCTTCGAAATGAAAAATTCTTGGCTTCGATGGCAGCTGGAAAGTGGGTGCTTCATCGTTCCTACCTGGAGGCCTGTAGAGGAGCTGGCTGCTTTGTTCAGGTATGTGACCCTTATTATTGAGAAATTAGTATGTTGTACCTTTTCACATTTCTTTTTATTTTGCACTGTTAGGAAAGGACTTAACTTCTCAAAAGCAATTAGCAGTTTGGGGTGCCTGAGTTCTAGAGGATCCAAAGTCTGAGAAATTTTTGGCAAACTCTTCTCTGAAAACTAGTCCTGGACCAAACTCCTAGTATAGGACAAATAAAATATCTGTATTTTTATAGTTAGTTGTGAAAATGGAAGCTTGAGTACGTTTTGGTAAATTCTCATTGGTATCAGCTGAAGTTGTGTGGATGTTGTTACACCAGGATTTAAATCCTGATCCTGTCAATAAATGTACGTAATAGTTTTAAGCGATCCAGCTCTGTAACTACATACATGAACGTTTTTGAACACTCTCTTCCAACTCCTCACCTCCCTAACCATTATTTCACACTTCTGAGTCTAGCAGTTCTTTTACATCGGCCAGGCTAACTTTAAAATAATGCCTGTAGACCGGTTCACATCTGTATGTATCAAAACCAGCTTTCATTGTTTTGGAAGACGCTGCAGAGATGTAGAGTCGATGGTGTCCAGAGCAGTGAGTCGCTTTGCCCTCCTGTTGAATTCCATTGCAAGAGCAATCTGGTTGTCTACAATTTGACATGATGTCACAGAAATCATGAGTTGATTTAGATACATACGTGCAATTAAGAGCCATATCTCTAATTTTAACTAGAGCTATTTTGGCCAGATAAAATCAATATATAAAGCTAGAGTGAGTTGGGATTTGGTCTGGGTTTTTTGTTTTTGGGGTTTTTTTGGTTTTTTTTTGGGGGGGGGCGGTATTTATTTTTCTGCTGGTAACATTGGCAGGACTGCATTGTAATTCAAGCTTATCATTGTTCTAGGAAGAAGATTATGAGTGGGGAAGTAATTCCATACTTAATGTTTTGCCTGGAATCAATGTAAACCAGAAGAAACTAGCACTTGCAGCCATGAGGTGGAGGAAAAAAATTCATAAAGGGAGGCAAGAAACTGGTGTTGTTGAGGTATGGTATTGTTGAGGTATTTGGATACTCATGTAAATTGTACAGTGTGGGTGGACAGGACAGGAATTGTCAACCAAGAAACTTAACTGGCAGGGAAAGGTAATTTGCCTTGTTATTAAGAACAAAATGGCTTAGCTGGATATATTCTAGTTAAGTAATTTTGATTTAAAAAAACCCTTGTAGTGTTGGCATATTAAAAGTCTTAATCTCCTCCTGAACCATTGTTCATTTTTTGCAAAGCTGGAATGTGGCTATTTACGTATGTAAATGTCCTTGGCCATGAAGATGATGTTTACACTTCGTATCTGTGATGAGGGAGCTAACCTAATTCAGCTTCACTAGGAAACCACAACTGGTACTGGCAGTAACAGGTACAAATCCTGTGCCGTGCCGTACAGGTGAATACAGCTGTCTGGACAGCATTTTTATAGCTCTAGCAGTGAGCATACTGTTGTGCTTCAAACACGGCACAAGTTTGCACCTTTCCTAAAGCACCTTCCGTGATTTTTACGGTGCAAGTTCCATAGTCTTTCAGTGAGATTTTTGAAAGTGGGAATTGGGCCCTCCAAAGCCTTTTAACTCCTCTCTAAAATCAGGCATTGCAGTTGAGTATTCATTGAAAAGTAGAAATAGCGCTGCTGTTCCAGTCGCATCAGGATAAATCTTGTCTTGCATGTATTTTACAATTTAAAAATGAATGCTCATAACAAATCCTCTGTACCCCTTGCCTACTTGGAAACCAGAGTGAATGCTTGTAGGAGGCAACCAGGTGGCCCAAGGTGTTGTTACTCTAACTGAGTAGATAATACAGTGCATGGGGTGGGGGGGAAATGTTGTTTCCAAGTAACTGTTTTTCTTAAGATGTGTTTCGGTAGATGAGCATCTGGCGTTCTGGAAAAAATACTCATTGCTAAGGGTCTTTTCATAGATGGGTTTGCCCATCTTGCTGTGCAGGTGAAAGGGCTTGGTGGCAAGCTGCCTGACTCTGTGATGTTGGCTGAATAGCTGTATGTTGCATGGTTGTTTTCTGCTGTTTAGGCTTAAAGACAAAACTAGGTGATAGAAAATCTTCATCTGACAGATATTCACAGAAGGGGCAAATTATAGATCCATTAAGTGTTTGTACTTTTTTAGTACCGACATACTTTTGACTAAACTGAGTCTTTTATCTAGGGAGCTTTCAGTGGCTGGAAAGTGATCCTGAATGTTGACCAAACCAAGGAAGCGGGATTCAGGCGCCTTCTTCAGTCAGGAGGAGCAAAAGTATGTAGTTTTTTGAAAAAATAATTAAACGTGTGTTTTGTGGGGATTTTTTCTCCCCCCCCACCCCCCATTAAACTCTGTGCTGGGCATTTGCCATGTGAGTAAAAGGTCTTAACCAACAAAATTGCTTACGCAGGATAGCTGAGACATGGTCAAAGGGTGGGAGAAAAAAGCTATGTCATCTTCATTTTGCATGTGGTCGGGCATGGCAGCTTGTCTGAGGTCACGCAAGTCAGTAGTGCTGGTGGGAATTGAGGACAGAATTTCTGTACCCTGCTCTGATGAGAAGGATCACCCTTCTCGAGAGGTACGTGATGGTACAGAATGCAGCTGTGGTATTTTATTTCCTATTAGTTTGCTAGTTAATGAGTGAAATTATAGGTCACGAACTGCATTTGTCTTGGGAAGAAACACATAAGTAAACTCGTTTTTGTCTGTCGCGTTTTAATCTGTAGGTGTTTTCTGGTCATTCTGCGTCTCTCTTTAAAGAAGCGACTCATCTCTTTGCTGACTTCAGTAAGCTGAAGCCAGATGACGCCAGGGTTAATGTAGCAGAGGCGGCAGCCCAAGGAGTGAACTGCCTGAAACCAGAGTACATCGCTGACTACCTCATCCAGGTGTGCCTGGGGGTCTTGGGAGTGCTCTTCACCTGCCCCACAGGTGGATGGGGCAACCCCAGCCACCTGAAGCCTCAGAAAGGGACTGCTGCTCTACTGGTCATGTGCCTCCTTTGCCAGCAATTGTGGCCACAAGTGCCTATGCTGAGTGTTTTGATCCATGGCCTTAATTTTAACTGCTGTAACATGACTTGTTCTAGTGCTGGCAGTGGGATCTGTGGCAGGGTAGGGAGCTCGCAAAATGTATTCAAAATGTAGGTGCGCAGTGTTCATTTTGTTATTTTCAGTTTTAGAAAACTAATGAGCTGTTTCTTGCTTCTCTGAAGCTTCTTGAGCTAAACAAAGACTTGAACTAAACTTTTTTTTTTTTTTTTTTCTTCCTCTATTGAAGGATCCACCTCCCCCAATGGAGTCTTACTGCCTGCCAGAAGCTGAATCTTACCTTCAGAGTAACACAGAACTTGGAACTGGATTATCCCAGAAGAGAAAAGCAATGGGAGAAATGAGCAAAGTCAAGCGATCCAGAATGCACTGAGCAAATTCTGTGCTTTTAATTTGTACATTTTTAAATTCATATTTATATTTTTTCATTCTCGCCACAGAAATTAAAAGCCTTGAATTTCACTTCTAATTTGTCCTGAGATTAAAATAACTTTACAGTAATACTCATAGGAAAGATTGCTTTGGTTACCAGTAGCATCTAAAAATGTGGCAAGAACTAATGCAAAAAATAGTTTGTCTCCAAAATGTCAACTGTGCCACTAATGATTTTGTTTAGGGACACCATTGCATAATAGTAGCTAAGAAATACTTTGTGAGATGCTTATCACATCTTTTATCTGTGTGTTGTGGGGAAAATACCAGTTGGTAACAATTCTGTTGCATTTCCCGCACAGTAATGGACTTAGGTTTTACATGAATTTTTCCTCTTTTGGTATTTTCTATTGGGGGGGGGAAAGGGAAACTGGACAAAAAGAACTGGCTTGTAAATTTTTGTACTAATAGAGGGTGTAATAAATTATTTCTGTAAAACAGAGGTGCTGCCATTCTGAGTGCTGATGAATCTGTTCAGCAAACATAGAACCAGCTCTGTTTGACAAGAGGTGAAGTTTGTCTGACCGTGCTCCCTGTTTGAGTCTGCGACAGGAACCAGAGGCAGAACAAAGACGTTAGTTTCCAGCAGCTGCAAATGTTCTTAGTCAGACGACCACAATATTTGACAAACTGTTCAGCCTTTTAGTAACTGTGGGGTCTGGGTCTCTATTTACTGAGCTTACTGTGTGTGAGGTGCACTGTGGTAGTCCAGTAAAAGTGTGTGCGCTTATGAAATCTGAAGAGCTGTATTTAAGCAGCTGGAATTACTGCAGCCTGTTTGAACGGAAAAGCACAACATCCAGTTACGCAGGACCAGGATTTGTCTGGGGAAATACATGTAACAACTTTAAAGTCTATTTAATTTACCTCTTTATTGTTTTGAAGGGGGTGGGTATATTCTACTTTTATTTTCTAGCTGCTGAATAGTCTGTTTTATAGAAAGTCTTTGCATCAGTATCCATGCAGGTACGGGAAGGGAGGAGCTGGGAGCATCTAAGCCCTGTGTAATCTGGAGAATCTTGCTCTGGGCTGGGGAGAACTAACGCCTTGCTGCTGGGGGGAAGGGACAAGGGGCCTGAGCTGTGGGAGTCTCCAGGTAAGAGAACAGGAAGGCAGCTTGCCTTTATGTGCAAGGCTGTGCTTATGCTTCCTGCTTCGGTGCAGAGGATGTTTTGTCAGTGAGCTCTGCAACTGACCTGAAGGAATTGTCAGGAAGGACTGAAAGATGTGACTTTGTTGTATTTTTTGTCTTCCCAGTCCTCAGAAGCAGCTGCTGTGGAAGGGTACTTTACAGATAAGAAACCACTCCCTGACCCACTTAGCTAAGCTTTAAACAAGTCTTGGACACTCACAGTTCCTGCAGCTGCTGTGAATCCTGGGGGCAGGGCAGAAGCGGGGAGCGGCTAAAACCCCCAGCAGAACCAGTAACGTGGGATCTGAGCATTACCTGTTCTCCAGCTATCTGCTCAGCTTGCGCCTATGTCTATGCCACAAAGGGCCACAGCACACGCTGCCCAGGTGGCCATTGGCTGTGAGCCAGGGGGAAGGCAGGCACTAAGCAGCCACAGTGAAGGAAGAAGGACAGCAAGGGAGCAGCTGTTAGAGCCAGCCCCTCTTCGGCACCGAGCCTAGAACACGCTGCTGTCCCATCACACTGACTGCTCAGGGTGAACACAAAAACGGCGAGACAAACTTGGAGGTTTAAATTCAGTTGGTGCTGTTAAGATAAATTTATTTTCTTCAGCTTTCTTCACAGGAAACATCACAAAAGTGCTTTACAGAGTTTGATACCATTACTCTAACATGGGACAAAAGGACAACAGGCGTGTGCACTGCACAGTTAGAAGTTGTCATATGCAGAAGCCATGATAGGTAAACCAGGATAAAAAAAATCTACTGACAAAAAAATATATATAGTTCAGGTTTTGAACTTAAATTATGACTATAAACATATAATTATATAAATAGACAGGCACCCTTAGGTTCCTGTGTTAACTGTGGGGGCCACACAGGGATTCTCAGAAATACATCATCTTGTACTCTACTTTGCTGAAACAGTTTCTGCTGTTCTCGGCAGGCTCCCAGCTAACCATTTTCCCAGCCAGACAGCATCATTCTTTCTTTTGCACCACAAAAAGCACTCAAATGGCTTTATCTTCATTTCTTCGGGTTAAGTCTGGTGGTGAGTCATTCTGGTACGTTGTTGAAAGCAGTTTCTTACTTTTTCACTGACAGACATGTCCTCTTACTATTCTTCTCTCAGTCATTTCTTCATTAAAAAAATAAAAATGCTTTAGGCTAGACCCTGCTGTCCAGGTAAGGCCGTTTTGTTTGAGCTAGCGTGTTACCAGTCATGCAAACCTACTCCTTTTCATAGCTCAACTATGTTATACTGGGACCAGTGCTATTACCTTCATTTTGCTGTATCCTGTGGGAATTAGGCTACCATTGCAGTGTTTGAATGGTCTAGATTTAAGTTCTTCAGGGAGATCACATTTATTTGCTAAGCAATTTTGTAACAGATGGAGCCACGTTTGTGACGCTAGAGCCCTGACTGAAGAAATACAGCATGAGCAAGGCTCAGCAGTTCTTGCTTACAGAACTGCTTTCTAAGTAAGTGGTGAACAATTCAGGCACCCGACTAGAAATCCTTGGCATGGTAATAATGTAGATGAACAAAAGAAGAAGGGAATACTCTAGGGTGAAAAAAAGGTCAAATCAAGAGATTTTTGCTGGGCTTTGAGTTGCAGGAAAAAAAAAAAAGAGAGCCAATTATCTAGAAAACACTGTCATGCAAGTTTACAAAGCCAGTTTGCCTTTTACCTACCTCCCAGATTAAAGACACAGTGCACAGTCAGAAAACTAGTCAGTCCTGAAGGTTGCTGGGTGGTTAGTAAATAACACAGAAAGGATTTATAGTGGCAAGACAGGGCTTTGGTGAGTGTAGCAGCAGAGATGAGTCTTTTAGATGTGTAGGAGAGGGTAAGAAGTACTACATTCACACACACACCCCCCCAGCCCTCTCAAAATTAACAAAAAACCTCAGCTCCAGTTTGCCAACTTTATAAACCCCCAGCAGCCACAATGGTTTTTGACAGAGTATTAGTGAACACCTAACATCTGATTTATTTGGATGCAAAATCCAAGGTACGTTCTTCTCAACCACGTATCACTATTGGTGCTGGAACGCAGCTGTTCTATATGATATAGTATTCTGATACTGAGACAATGCAGCGCTTAAGTGGTAGGCTGTACATCCTAACAAACAGGCTTGAGTCTTCCCCTCATGACACCTCCTTTGTATTTACAAATGTAGCATTACTGGTAAACACAGGCAGCACTTAAAGACTTAACCTTATTTACACATGTACGATGTTTAAAAGTACAAGATGAGAACGCGGAGATGAAACAAACTACAAAGACTAAGCCTGGCCCCCAGTGTTGCTGCATTCATCTTCATCACGAATACAGTAATCTAATTTCAATGCCCAGTTAAATGCTACAACAGGTATGTTAGACTAAGCGTGGCTGAGCCTATCTGGTTGCTGGTCAGAGACCAAGTAATACATGTGCTTCATCTCAGCCACAAAGAGCAGAGCAACCTAGAAATTTAAAACAAGTTTTCTACAGGGCTTGTTCACTTGTGCTTGATTCTGGCTCTTGTACCTAGACTTCAAGTGAGAAGATCTCAAACCAAGTTTTAACAAAACTGATCTCAAGTGACAGAAATAACTCCACTAAAATGAAGTTAAGATCTGGGAGATCAGATTCATGTATGTTTTACCTGTTTCTCAATGCATTTGTTCTCTTTTATCAGCCTGTTTTTACGGTTTGAATCATTTTGTTATGGTTGTACATACTGAGAAAGAGATACAGTATAAGTGATTTAATTAAAAAAAAAAAAGGGGAAGCTTATGACAACATTTTAACTAGCAGTTTTCTGTAGGCAAATTATTTGAAATAAAGCAGACAGTTACAACTTGATGAATTCAAAGCCTTAACTGAGCTAGAAAGAAAATTCAATACAGAAGATAGGAGACAAGAAACAGAACAGAAAAGGTCAGATTGAGTAAAAGTAAGAGCATGCCGTGCTAATCACTGGTAAGAAGAATGAATTACATACATGAAACTGGAGACTTCAGTATATTGGATGGCAAAACCCAATGCCCACAGAAAGTTATTAGGTTTGTCAGCACCGGGGAAGATGGTGATTGCCAGGGTAAGCTAACTAACTCTGTAAACTTGGCAATTCAGTGGCAAGTGAATGTCAACAGAAAATAAACCCAAGGCAATGAATACTGTAAAGGCTTTAAACCACTCATACACGCTCTGGTAGATTCTGAATTAGTTGTGATCTTTCAAGGGGACGATCTAGGCATCACCATGGCCAGCTTGATGAAGACATCTGCTCAATGTGTAGTTGCAGTCAAGAAAGCGAATAAGATGTTAGGCTGTATTAAAGACAGAATAATATGGAAAAATATTACAGCATGTATTTCTCTTAGAGGTCCTCAATGAATATTTGCTGTTTCATCAGCACCTTAAGAAAAGTGACATATTAGAAAAATACAGAGAGGAAAGCAGTAAGAGAATGGTAGAAGCAGCTCTTCATAGCTGAAAAGACAGTAAGACCAATGTAGTTTATTTGTTAAGAGAGGAAAAAAATAGATTACATACATCTAAAAAGTAATTCTCCCCGCCATGTAACAGGATATATACCTCAAGTCATTTTAAGCCACCTACCAATCTGTTGATCACTTGTCATCATCATCACCTTAAGTATTCCAAAAAACCTCTGTGTTATTCTTTAACGCTTATTACTCAGCTAGTTAAACATTTCCTCTGAAGCAACTGCAATATTTTGTTGAAATTTAACAGTAATAATTTCTGACAGAGAATTGTTTACAGCTGATGCACATTAACTGTCTTAGAGGTGCTGCAATGATAAAAATATCACTAAGAGAAGATAGCTGCTGAGCCTCATCTCTGTCCAGTACCCACCAGAGGTCTAATTTGCCTGTGTGCATGCCACCATCATATTCTCTGCTTCTATTCGGAGGCCCACTGTAAGAGCTGAGCGATGAACCGTGAAACCACCAGCAACAGCAGACAAGGGCATATTCATAAAAATTATTTCTTCATGTTCCTTCAGCTGCATTTAAGTGACAAAACAGGAGATAATAGTAAATCGGATAATCACTTCTGTATCTGTATTCCCTCCTCTCCTACCTATCCCTCTGGCTTGCCTCTCTCAGCTCTATCTTCTGATCATTTCTTTCCTTTATCTGTTTCACAGAAACCTCTCCAGGGGCAACTATTTCCCTTTGTTTTATTCCCTTCATCTTTTTCCTCCACAGCCTGCCTTAACACCAGATTTTAAAAGTTCTGAAGTTAAGATTACTCTCTCTCCCCTATTTCCATTGTACCTGCATGCTACTTTAACTTAAATATGGGAAAGGATGGAGAGTAGGACAAATGTATGTTTACGTGTGGAAAGGGGAAGAAAACTACATCCCTACTACAAAATACCACTTAGTATCCTGACACAAATACATACTTTCAGGATTGAACATTTCTGGTTCATATAATTTGAACAAACTTTAAAACAGCCACATTGTAAGAGATGGCTATCAACTGTGAGCAGGACTTTATTTCAGTCATGGGATTTACAAAATATAGCAATATTGATTGTAATGTATTCCACAGAAAACAAAAAAGCCTCATATTAATATACCATTCGGGCTGCACAGATAATTAAAGAGAGAAAATACCAGTTAGAGTGCTCAGCCTGAACTTTTTCCTTACCCATACATACTAAAGTAAGTCTAATTACATAATACTTAAATAGAACGTATATTTCATTCTGTAGAAATAAGCCTTTCCCAAAATAGTATTAAAATACTGTCATGAAAGCTAATATAAAGATCTTTTAATAAAGATTTTTAGTCCTGTCTAGCACCTTCCATCAGCCCCAGCCCTTGACAAAGAACAGCTTTGGCCTCACAACACCCCTGTGAGGTAGGTTGTTAGGGTTTTTTTTTTTGGTACAGCTGGGGAAAACGAGGCAAAGTAAAACTAAATTACTTGAAGTTGACACAGCAGCTCAGTGAAAAACCAAGGCCAAATCCCGCTCTTTGTCCTATGTTCTTGCTACAAAATGGGCTTGCTTCTTTTCAGTCCACACAGTTGGTTTAGATACTTCCCATTGCAGTATTCCAGATGTGCTTTTTCTGGTGATTCATTAATACTATGACACATTTTTAGTATTTGTATTCTGGCTAAACAGCCCATTGAACTTCATTAACCTTGCTATATCAACATACATGCCAAGCAACTGAACATAAACCAATGATATACGTACCATTAGAAGATGCTTCACAAAAAAAGGAAATGTCTTCACAGCAATTTGAATCAGTGTCTCAGCTTTTTATCATGCAGAAGTGAAATAGAGTTTTCTTAAATACGAAACAAGTTATTTCCTAATAAGATTGCTGAACTATCTTGGAATTTGTCCTTTCTCGGTTCTCTCTTCAGGCAACTGCTTAGACAGCTGTATACCAAGGCACAATGCTACCTTCTCTCTGGAGAGGTTTTCCTGATTTTTTTTTTTTGTTAAAGGGAAAAAATAAAATGGGATGCCTTCCCCAAGTACTGAACTTCAAATACTTTTGTGATTTAAAGTCAAATGGATCTGTCACTTGTAAAAGCAGTGCTTACACATGCAGCACTTCTTCTACCCAACCACTTACACTCCACTCCCTACCTCAGGCTATGCATTTAAGACTACAACTTAGAAAACAGCCTTCCTAATCCCTTTCTTCTTACACCTCCTGTGTTTTATTTGCATGATGTCCACTCTCCCTATTTTTTTTTAAAAAGTCTTCCTTCCTGTTCTATTTCACTTCAAACAGAACATGGTGGAACTACACTTGGTGCTTTAGAAGCCCAACTCTAGATCCATGATAGTTACGACTCCTCAGTTCTGTTTTCTGCTGTCATTTCTTGTTCCATCTGCTACAGCTTGCAGGTTCTCCTATTAACCTTGATACAGACAAGCTGACAAATTTTTCTGAAAAATGTATCAACAAATATATGTCAGATTTCCTCCCCCTTTGTACATACTTAATTTATATATCTGACATTTAAATATGCATGTTACTATTTTCTTATATTCCCAAATAAAGCCCCTATTTACCATTAAAAAAAATTTGTGAAATTAAAAGCTGAAAACAGAGAGGGACAATTTGGGAACTAAATTACAGTCAGGTGATGAAACATGGATTGTGGCTATTCATAAAGATTTTTAAGTACTCGAGGTATTTTTGGCAAAATTTGGTTTCTTGGGCCTCTGATACAAATTGGTCATGTAAAAATTGAGGTATTAATTTCTCTGACCAAATCAATATTGGAAATAATAATATTACTACCTTGTAAATAAGCAGCTTTTAAGCACATGAAGCCCTAACTAGTCTAAAAAAAAAAAAAAAAAGAATCATCTGCTCCATTTTAGTTATGGTATTTGACAGGAAAACACAAGCTAATTTAAAACTGCTCAACCAGGGTGAAATTAGAAAGACAAAAAGATACAAGCAAAAGCTCAGATAAGCAAACTCCAAGACGTGCAGCCCTATCAAATTTGTATTGTGTTTACTTGACCTAAACAGCACAGCTGTCTCAGCCATACTGTGGTGAAAGAGTTTCCAAGGGCCAACAGATGCAGCTAAATACCAAAACCCCTAGTCCCTATGGTGTCAGGTCTCTAACACAATTTGTACCATTAAAAATTCATCTATTCGTATGTTTTGTAAGAGAGTTACTTTGGACATGACTGGTAAAGCTAGCTACAAAGACAAAACTGAAGCAGTAGGAGACAGTCACTTTTACTTGTCAATTCCTCTTTGTTTGTGAATAAGATTAAACATGGCACAGCCAAACCAGGGGGCTGAGGAGGGGCAAAACTAACCCTCTCCTACATTTATCATCAGCTCAAGTAAATACAGATGCCATATTCCTACAGGGGGCATTTGGGAAGTCCAAGTTTATTAAAATTATCTAGTTTTTGGCATTTTCACATTCCTCAAATACAGACTATATCAGGGAGAACGACAAATCCAAATTTTTCCTTTCCCATTAAGTACTGGACATTTAAATGTTCTACTAGCAAGTCTGTTACTTTATGGCTGTGTTTTTATTTTAAGCCAGAGAAAGTAAAATGGAATCTTTAAATTGGAAATTAATAACTAACCCACCACAAAAGCATCTTGCAGATTAGGAAGTTCTTGAAGCAGTACACAACTGCATTTTGCTGACTGGCATCAAGAATCTCTTTTCTACACCTGACAATCCTTCATTTATGGAATGAGGCTTCAACAAGCATTTTGAAGGAATGAAATGGACATTCTTAGCATGCCTCCAATGAATGCAACAACAAACCAGAAAAAGCTGGACTTCAGAGTCTCAAAAGCATACTGAGCTTCCACAGAGAACTGACTTCGAAAAGCTGAGGCATGCAGAACAATTAACTGTTACAAGGAAGATATGACGACTGGCATTTTGATAGCTGCTGGCAGCGATATTTAACACAAGAAACACTTTAAAATAGTTTAACATCCTGTACTACGGAAATCTGCTGCACTTCTGATATTTTTCCTTTATGCCTCCAGAAAGAACCTGGAATGGAACACTCAAGAAAAGCCCCCAAAACAACCTCTAGTTACCAGTAGCTGAGGGACTCCGGTGACAGCAACCATCCAGAGGTTTGGAGGTGGGGTTTGTTTTTTTTTTTTCATTCTTTAATTTAGCAGAGCAACTGTCAAGTGAAAAGCAAATCAAAGCTTCATTCATATTCAATTCACAATCTCAAACCAGTCCTATATGATGGGAGTAAGACAACACTGTCAGGTAGCAAACTAAACTTCTATGTATAAATAAAAGTCATATTAATATTCACTGCTATGAGCTCTTGAACAGAGCCCACGTGACCACAAGGCTGACTACCCACTTCATGGCCTGTCCCTTAAGAGATCCAAATGCTCTGCATTTCCTCAGCTGTTGTATGGGTCATAAGCTAGAACTAAAGGTAAAGATTCATTAGACTCCAGAATCCATGTATATTTCCATTTTATTTGATTTGAAACTGTTACAGGGTTTTCTTGAACTGTCAGAATTCATGCCCAAAACCTCAAATAAAGACGGTACAATGGACAGTCTCATCTACCTTTCATACAGTAGACTAAAACTGAATTCATGTGCACTGGTGATCTTAATCGCTTTAGAGCATCAGGAAAAGCATTTTAAGATTTCACATTTCTACCATATCAAGCGACATGTCCATTTACCATGAATTCCATAGAAATCTTTAGTGACAAATCAACAGTTTTGCTGGCAACAATCTATTTTCAAGGAAGATACATGGCTCAGAGTCCAAGGTATTGGTATCAGTCTTTCAGTGGGGTTTGGTTTGCAAATGAAGTCTCCAACTTTAAGAATAGTCTCTTGAGCCCTCTCTTTAATAGCAGCTTCTAGCAGAAGTTTGAGAGACAGTTAACTCTGCAAGGGCAAGGCCAGTTTTACTCTGTGCACAAAAGAATCAGGTGAAACCCCAGCCCCGCTGAAGTCAACAGCAAAATTCCCATTGGCCTCAGAGAAGCAGATTTAAAGTGAGTCAGCAGTTAGTCAAAGGGAACCCAACTAGGCGATTTCTGCACTATCCTCACCTTCTGCACATACACAGTACTCCCACACACGTAAGCAAGTTTTGTTTTGTTCCCTTGTTTATCTTGCCATTGGCAACTCTTACAGATGTTGGGTCTATTTTTTGGCATTTACTCTGAGAAACCTCAACACTGGAGCACACCACTATAGTACTTCATTTTGCTTCTGGTGTAAGAATTCAGAGAAGAGAAAAACAGTTACAGCAGGACACTTTTGGTACTTGACAGGTTTCATTCATTGAATCAGAGTTATGGGTAACATCCTATATTCTAGTGTATCAGTGCCATTTTGCATATTCCACTAAATTAAGTCAGAGATGACAACAACTTACAGAAGTCATTGCCTTCCCTTATTACTAAACTTCCTGACTTTGAATAATCACCATTTGAGTTTTATTTAGAGGATTTCTGCCTCAAAAAGCCTGCATGCTTCACAGAAGTAGCCAAACAAATAAGGCTCACCAGCTTTAGTTATCCCTCTGCATACTAAATTATTTTGGTTATCAAGTAACCATTATCCTTCAACAAACAAATAACTATTTTTAATAGAGGAGAAATTTTTATCTAGTATCACTACTGCCATGTATCTTAGTTGTAAAACACAAATTCTGAAGACTGTAGTTGGAGTCTGGATACGTCTGTGTCAAATGAAAATTCTTAAGTCTTAGTGCTTTAGGGTGAGAAAGACAAACCTTGTGACAAGAAAACAAAATAAACCCTATTTCACTACAACATCTCATCGTTATTTAAATATACTGTAATTTGATACCAGAAACAAGGCAGGTATTTTTTTTGTGGAGAATAGAAAAAAAATGCTTAAACAGACAACTGTGAAAACAGCTAATGCAAACAGACCATTCAAACCCAACATTCCTTAAGTCTGATACTGAATGAGTTTTAACTTGTTTTGCAGTTACTTCAGTACAGCTATCTAAAAAGGTAAACAAACTACAGCTCTGTTATACTTGGATAGCATGAGTGGTATGGTACGCTCCAGAAGTCTCTAGTAGGCTATGGCTACACATGACAGGATTCCTCAGAAGGGGAACAAAATAGGTTTGTCATTAAGGTCACTTAAATCTTTGTTATAGCAAATTGGAACCAAATGGCTGACTTCTGCAGGATTTCTGACAGGAATCCAGTAGAGCTGGTTTCAAGTTTCAGATGGCCACTAAAACAGCTGTAACCTTCTCTTCCAGAAGTTGTGATCCACATGGTGTCCACAATGAGTGCAGCAAGTCTGAGGTAGTCAACCTTTACGAAGGCTCAGTATCTGAACATAAAAAGATTTTGAAATGACCACTGGCTGTAGGTATCTTTCTGAGCAATTAAAGAACACTGATGACTCTTGTTCAATCATTTACATTAATTTGCCCCATATCCAATGGAGAAGTTGTAACACATTATGCTTCCATAGTGCAGGAGAACCAATCACTTACGTCAAAGTAGTCTGCACTTGCTGCAGTAGATCCAGCAGAAATAACGTGGCATGTTCATCATAGCCGTTAGCTGTAGTTTAGTTACCTTAGTAGAAGGGTTACCAAAAAAGCATTCCTTAATTGTAATGTGTATGCAGCTCTACTGATCCCCAAGCACAGCATACTGGTTGTCTAGCTGAAGTTTAAGTGCCTGGTTTTTTGACACCTCATCCCTACCTCTAGTTTTGTGTTTTACTACTTCAAAGCTCTTCTCCATTTCTTTATCCCTAAGGGAAAATAAATGTAATCAGTAAGTATCTTATCACTAGCTTGTGAACTTTTGAATTTCTAGTCGATTTCCACCCCAGCCCAGCAAAACCATTATGAACACAAAACACTAAGGTCTAGAGTTTTAACAGAACAGCCAAACACTCCCAAGCAAATCTTGTAAAAACTTATCTTCAGAATCAAGCTCATCACCCAGTACAATTCAGATTACATTCTAAATTTCAATATTAACATTCTCAAAAGTAAATTTAAGTGCATTTATGAAAAATAGGTTTTAGAAAGCAGAAGTCCATTTCTAGAGCGCTCACTCAGAATTTCATCTTAGCTCAGTTTGCACCATTCAAACCCTAAAGCATCAATGACAGCATGTCTCATTCGCCAAGCAAAGCCACACTGAAAAAAATCCAGAAGAAACAAAGCTTCTGCTAGGCTGTATTAGTCAGTAACACAGCAAGCAGGAAAAAAAACCCAAAAAAACAAACAAACAAAAAAAAAACCCCAAAAAATCCCCAAAAGTCCCAAGTGAATTAGGTATTGGCCTAGCGATCTTTTCTGTAGGGAATGAGGTTATGGAAAGATCAGGACACAAAAGCAGGGTGCGACTCTTGTCTTCAGCACCACAAAATACAAAACACTTCAGCAAAATTGGAGGGGGGGACGGTGCGGGCTCCGCATTGTAAACCACAGCTCAGACAGCAAGTTTATTGATTTATATTTGTATTAAACCCCATTCCTCCATTTAAGTTACCTTCACATCTCTAATGAGAAGGCAGCGTGCTCAAGACATCCTACTCATGTCTACTGACAGTAATAACACAGACCCTCACCACGGCTAGTATCTCAGGGAACTAGGTGCTGTCAAGAGCAGAAATACACTGCTTCAGGGAAATCCTTCAGCAAGTCGATTAGATAAGGTAACTGGCAGTCTTGTTTGGTTATCTCACTGGGCTATGTCCTGTGAAAGTTATTTCATGGGAAACCCTACCTAGAGTTGGAAAATACACTTAAGACCTCTCCCATATCTCTTTGCCAAACAGAATAATTTCTTTGTTATTTCTTTCCTCTGTGGAAAGATTCAGGCTTAAGCCCTAAAACAAAATAAGAACTTACAGAGGGCAGTTAAAATACGTCTCTTAGGGAATTAATGGAATGTACTTACTTTCGACTGTCTACAAGCTTGGCGGTGGACTGCAGTGATGGGAACTGTGTATCACTATAGATTTCTGGTGGTCCTTGCTGTGCTCTTCGTGGCCTGCCACCCTCCCTGGCACCAGGTGGCCTGTATACGCCACCGGTCTGAACTGGTTCTGGGGTTTCTGTAACTAGTCATAAGAACAAGATTTAGACAAGACAGTAAGTTTGCATTCATATCTGAAAGAAACCCCACCAAAAATAAAAAAAAAAAAGAAAAGAATCTTAGAAGTATGTTTTTGCACCTTTTAAAGTTCTGGAAGCAAACATTTTAGACAAGGCAGGAAATCAGGTGTCACCTAATTTAACCTATACTTAATAGTGAAATTAAAACATAGCTCTAGCATATTCCCTCACAGAGTTCAGGGAATCAAAACCACTGATGAAGACTTCATGTTCCTTATTTGCAATTTATTAGCAGTTTATATTTAAAACTAGAGATTTAAACACATAATTATATATTTCCCAAATCTTATTTAAAGCACCTCTCTGGATGCCAAGGAGAATATCCAAATAGTTTGTATTTAAGGTAACAATCTACAATAAAATAACACTGATTCATTAACTTTACCTCATTGCCTGTACAAACAAAAAAGAACACAGCAGGCCACTTTTCAATGTAAGAGAAAAGTCTGAACTCAAATCATGACTAAGTAGTTTATCTCCATTGATGCTAATAAATTGTATTTAATCAAAACTGAAGTCCTATCCCAGTTAAAGAATTGATTTTGCAATGCAACGTTCTCTGTGCCCAAGAACAGATTTGAAAAGTATACTAACCATGGAACCCTACTCAAGAACTGCCGTATTAGACAACAGATAGTGGCTGAACATTCACTTAACTCTCAAAGGAATATTTTTAGATTAACAGAAATGTTTCCAACAGGTATTTTGCAGATTGCAAAGTAGAGGGATCTCCTTCAAAGACAGACTGCTTCCCCCCTCGCCTTTCGAAGTCGGAAATAAAAACCCCTCCATTCATGTTTAAAGTATCTGGCAGTACTATCAATTCAGTTCCTCACATCCCTTTACAGGAAAATCTCCTCATTTGCTAGTATGTCAAACAAGCCCTTAGTATGTTAGAAGGTGCCCGAATAGGAACTGCTCCTTGAGCTCTACCCTCCTGAGCTCTATCCTCTTAATTCAACCTGATACGCTTCCAACTGGAAAAATTAACAACTAGAGTTAAATTTACCAATTTGTTCAACAACAGGTGCTGGTGCAGGAGCTGACTTGTTCCAAGGACCAGACGATCTGTCTACACCACCACCAGTCTCCTCCCAGTTGTCGCCGGGTTCTTCTCTTTTTTCACTTTCATCGTCTTCTTTTTCACTATAAAAGAGAAATGATATGTAGCTTTAACAAACAGAGGTTTAATACTTGCCAGAGATTACACGATCGCCATAGACAGGACTTCACAGCTACTGTACTGAAGATACTAGATGTAACCAGACTACATTAGTCCTGTAACCACTGTATTAGTACTATCATCTGA
The DNA here is from genome assembly GCA_008921705.1 of Burhinus oedicnemus. Taxonomy (NCBI): domain Eukaryota; kingdom Metazoa; phylum Chordata; class Aves; order Charadriiformes; family Burhinidae; genus Burhinus; species Burhinus oedicnemus. The sequence continues at coordinate 254,016 of VFFE01006190.1, forward strand.
ACAATTTTTGGCATACTGCTACATAACTTGGCAACCGATAAGGAAAAAAGTTCTTAAAAAAAGACAAATTCAAACTGTACTAAGTGATCAAATAAACTGCTTTCTTATTTTGAGCTCAAAGACTTTTTTCTTACTAAGACAGTCATGCATTTGGAAGTGACAAGAAGATAAAGCAGGAATGGGCTACAAGTCCAGCTTCCATAAAATTCTTTAGTCAAGAGGAAGAAATTGTGAGAAAGTAGTGACAGAAAGCAAGTCCTGAGCTCCCTTTCCCTATAACCACAACCACCTGAGAAACACACGTACATTACCCATACAAATATAATCTGCAGACCAACTCAGATTGTTTTTTTTAAAGCAGGCAATCAAAAAAATAGAGAAAAATACATGATTTTTAAAGATAAATCCTATGCATATGCCTGACTGTATTTTATTTAGACTATTTTATTTTGCATAGAAATATTCAGAGACTCAAAATAATTCGCTAGCCAAATCTACCACAGAAAGCTGTGTGGTATAACGGAACATATGTGAAGGGTGAAGCTGTTAAAAAACCCAAGACATTGATCTGAACAACAGCAGCAAAGTGTGAATACAGAAGTTTATAATACACCAAATCCTACTAATCATGATCGGATAAGCTTTCTATATAAATAATAAAAGTTAAAAATACCTATTATTTCTGAAAATTAACTGGCCTTTCACTGTTCATCCAAATACAGTAGCAATCATACTAAGGCGGACCAAGGGCTTAAAACAGATCACTATCCTGTTTTAAACTACAGTCAAAAGCAGATGCCTACAGACTAGCTAGAACAGAGTAAGTATACATAACATCCCACCCCTACTGCATACTGTGTCTTATTTTCAGCAAACAGATCTCCAGAGCTGGATAATTTATAACCTCCAGTGGGTTTTTCTTCCATTTACTTCTCCACTCTCCCCTTGAATCCACTGAGTGGTTACAAAATCCTGTGGCAGAACCTTCCACATCCCTGATAATTTGCCACAGCATCAAAAGCATTCAGAATGCCGGCCTTTGTCTGGAAAACCAAAGTACATGCTTTTCAATCAACCAGTACTACCAGCCAGTGAAGCACCAGCCCGCCTGTTACTTGTCCATTCAGACATGTAATTATCAGCTGTGACACTTCAATGGTATGGAGCGCTTGTGGACCAAATACGTGCAAACGGCCTAAAAGGACTAGTTAACTGAAAGGGGGTGTGTGGGGTGGTGTGGGTGTGTGTTAAAAAAATAAATAACGTTAAGACCTGCTCAAACAGTGAAGAAAGCATCTATTGCACTGGTTACAGGTAAAATGATTTTAAGATGGCATTATTCTGAACAACATCAATACCTGGACAATGAGGATTATGTGACATTCTCAGTTTAAGACCAAGGTCAGAAAAACGATTTTTGATGAAACATTTTTCTTAACCAGGACAGACTTAAGTAGACTTACTTTGGACCAGAGTACAGGAACAATCTAATGAAAAACCAAAGAAAGAATCTTGGATGAGACTCATAAATGCAGTCTTGTGGGATCCTGTCATGGGACATTATCTTTACCAACTATAATTTAGCTTTTTTGAAATAAAAATGTAATGGTTCAAGAATTCACTCCCCAAACCGAGATGCTGAATAGACTGAGTCAGATACCCTTAGAGCAGTCAATGATTCAGTGGGAATTACTGTCCTGCACTCCCCTCTCAGAGAAATTCCTACTTTACTGTCTTTATGGAGGGGAATGTTAAGCATTTGTAATAAAAATTTGAGTCCCAACCAAAACAGACCTAGAGTATCAACAGAGATTTAGAAAATAAAGACAACATGGGCAGAGAACGGTCAAACCTAAGTTACCCTGCAGCGAACTTCTATACTAGCAGAAACATATCAAACCTCTGTTTAACTGGACTCCATGGAGGCAGCTCTGAAGAAAGAACATACTTTTTAGACATAGGTAATGACTATACTGGAGAGAAAAAAGAAAAAATAAAAGTAGTACCTTATCTGCATGGACTGAACTCTAAGACCACTATAATCAATTTCTTCCTTTTGCTCAAACTCCTTCCAATCATCCTCTTCCTGTAAGAGAAAAAAAATATACATTGTTACCTTCTTTACACTGAAAACAGAAAAGAAGAATGTAACTAAGATAACACAAAGAAAACTAAGGGTGATGGTGCAGTTCCACGAGAAAACAACCTGTGTGCACCACTGCCAACACAGGAAAGGATTCTACTCCCTCCTCCCCTAACTTACTATATGTCATCTAGGATGCAGTTGTGAGCTGACTGTAACTCATTAGAACAGCTAAGAAATGCCCCAGCAAAAAAGTCATTCAAGTGAAAGAAAACCACATCATAGTAAAAATCCAGTGGAAAGTCAAGGGACAACGCAGTAGGGAACAGGACCGTGCAGTCAAGACCAGGGAAAAACAAGGGCAAGACCTCTCCCTTTTACTAACAGTAAGCTTTTACGACAGCTTGAACGCACATGAAGCTTTATTTTTCCACCACCTATTTCATGAGCCAAACAGTAAAGAACATTTGGAATAGCTTACAGTGGATTTATGACAAAGATTAATATTGGTACAGCTGACCTTTTCACATTCACAACCACATTTACAGTCTTTCTTGTTTTCTTAATAATTTTTTTATAATAGTAAAAAGGTTAGCTTCAAAACCACAGCAATCTTAGTATACAAAAATAGTAGAACACTAGTCACTGGAGAGCACCACTTTATGTTTTTAAAACGGGTGTTTGATTACGTGTTCAGGGAAGGAAGGACCCACCTAAGCGGAGTCAAATTTGTCCTTGTTATCAGCAGATTCTGGGGTTATTAACATAGGCTAGAAACAGACCAGAACAGATAGGCAACCCTCCCATGTTCTTGGTCACAGCTCTAAGACACACAAAGCCTAATTAGTAGTTTACATAATTCCTATACTCTACATGAAACACAGTTATATTACCTTAAATACGAAGACCTTGCAAGCAAGGTCTGCCAATGGTATAGCTCCTCTGCTGAACAGCTGGGAATACAGCTTCTTTTAAGAGCCCTGTCCTAGGATCTTCTACATTATCAACCTCTAGCAGGAAAACTTTGACCTGCTTTAAAGTAACAGCAGAAGTAGAAAGTGACCTCATGTTATTGCACCGTCTGCTGAAGATTCAGTCTTGTGGAATAGCGTCAGCCTACAGCTCTAAAGTATTTTAGATTTCTTATATCCCCATCTCCATAGAAACATCACAGTTTCCAAACTAATGTACCTTTTGTATTTAACGATCTTTATTTCTAATCCAAGTACAAGCTTCAGTCAAAACAGATACTGTTTTACAAGTGAGCAGAAGAGGAGCTGAAAGATTACCACCGACCTTGGTCTACTTAGAAAGCTACTGCAGGTGTCAAGCTGCCCAGGTTAAACAACATTACGAAATAGCAGAGTATTTCTTAAAATTATTTTTAAAATATACAGCATGGCCAGTTGTAAGGCACTAATTCAACTGCGAGCACTTAAGCTTCTCTTGCATTCTCATCGTTTCACTGTAATACGGTACAAAAAAATTCCTGGCAGTAAAACCCTTCCTGGCAGAAAGGCAAAGAGTTCAGCGTGCTTTATCTGCAGAGCCAGGGGGATCTTATCGCCAAGGTCCACAGGCCACACGCCACAAACCCAGGTGGCCTACGGCTGGCACCTGATGCAAATCCCCAGTTCCGGCCACTACCTTGTGCCAAGACCCAGAAACCGGGCAGGGCTGGGCAGAACCGAAGCCACAGACCGAGAACCGGCTCCGCTTTCCTCTCCTACATGCGGATACAAAGCGCGTTGCGAGCCCGGGAGTCCGCCCGGGCCGGAGCCCGCCGGGCCTCCCTCCCGGCAGCAGCGCCTGCCCGAGGGCTCCAGCCCGCCGCCGCCCCGCTCGGGGCAGGGCCGGCCGGAGAGCCCCGCCAGGCCCCGCGCCGCCGAGGGCGCCCGCATGGTCGGGCGGCGCCGCTCCCCCAGGCCGGCGGCCGCGGCGCCCCCTGCCGGCAGGAAGGCGCCGCCCGAGCCGGCAGAGGAAGCCGTGACCCTTCCCCCACCGCCGCCCCGACGGAGCGGCCCCGCTCCCCCCTCCCCCCTCGGCCGCACCTTGGTCGCCGTCTTGGTGGAGCCGGCGTTGGAGGCGGTGGCCCCGGAGCCGCTACCGTCAGCCGGGCGGGTTCCCCCGGCCGCCGCGGCCGCCCCCGCGGCGTTAGAGGCGGCGTTGGAGGCGCTGGAGGCGGCGGCGGCGGCCCCTCGGCTGCTCTTCTCCTTCCGCTTCTTCTTGTCCCGCTTGGCGAAGAAGTCGTCGAGGCTCCTCTCCTCGGTCTCCGCCATGGCGGCGGCTACGGCTGGCGGCGGCGGCTGCCGCTCCCGACGGCGGGTCGGCGGGTGAGGAGGCGGGGGGAGGGGGGAAGGAGAGAGCAGCGGCGGGCCGGGCCAACAGGTGAGCCCCGCGCCGCGGCGGCGGCGCGGCCTCCCGCTGCCTGCCGCCCCTCGCCGAGGGGAAGGGAGTGCGGCCGCCTAACGGCTGCGGCTGGCCAGGCCCGCGGGAGCCCGCCCGACGCCCGGCGGGAGGAGGCTTCCGCGCTCCACGTTGGTGGCCGCCGCTTGACACGGCCCGAAAGCGGGGGGGGGGAAGGCGGCCCGCCGCGGGGCTGGGCTGAGGAGAAAGGGGGCGGGACCTTCCGCCTGTGGCACCGTTCCCGCGCATGCGCCGCGCCCCCCCGGCCAATGAGCGGCCCGGGAAGGAAATGCCTGCCAGCCAGTCAGAAGTCTCCAGGGGCAAGCCGCTGACGTCGCGACGTGAGAATTGCGTGACGGGCGGGGAGGCGGTGGTGCGGCCGAGGATTGGCTGAGCCGAGCGTGAGTTGGGGGTGGGGGGAAGGCGTACGGGATTCGGTTGAGCGGCAGGGCGCGTGCGCGCTGAGGGCGGGCTTGCGGGGCGGGGTGGAGCGGGGCGCCGCCGGCGCGCGGGGCTGCCCGTCGCGCGGCCGGCAGCTGTCGCCCAGCGAGCGTGGGCCTCCCCCGCTTCCGCCTTCCCCTGAGGAGAGCCATCGCCCCTGAGGGGTGCCGTGTGTGGGCGGGCGGCCGGGCAGGTCTCTTCGGGAGACCGTTGGCTGCTTCCCGCGTCGGGGGCAGGCCCTTCCTGTCAGGGCCCGCCGCGGAGTGAAAGAGGGACGGGAACGGCAGCCCAAGGCGGGGCCTTGTCCCCCCAGAGCGCTGCGACGGCCGCTTCCGAGGAGGCTGAGAGGGCCGTTGGAGCGTCCTCTGCCCTCAGCCGGTCCTACCAGCTCAGGGGGGCTCTCAGCCTGCCAAGCGGCGGCTCGGTTCGCGCCCGGCTCCCCCACCCTTGAGGTGAAGTGGGGTTCACTTGGCGTGGACTGAGATGACTAAGGCTCGACCTCCCCGCACCCTAGAGAGGGCCGTGTGCTTACACTGTCATTGGAAAGGATACAAGGAAGTAATTTAGCTTTCATCTTGGAAATGGTGTGGTTAAGTGAGTAAGACTTGAAACACCACTCTGTCTAGGATGTCCGGATGTGTTGGCGTGAACTTCCTAGCTGCTTTCCTGACTCGTAGTGAAGCCTAGGGAATATTCGCTGGAGAAACAGACTGCACAGTGGGTGTCTGCAAATTGTGACCACTAGCGTTGGGTACTGTAGTGACCTTTAGCTCTGGAAAAAAACCACAGGTGATTAAAAAGTTCACCATGCATTATCAAAAGTTTTGAGGCAGGACATTTTGAAAAAAATAGCCTCAGTCTGTCATGAGTCATAAACAATTACATGAAACACTGATGACTGACTTTGTTGGTCAGCCATCAAAAGGAGATGTTCCTACTGCTAACGTGCGAGCCCAAATGAGAATTACCTGTCAAATAAGCATAGGTTTGTACTATAATAATATAAAAGTAAGCATGTTCGTATCACTGATTTATTTAGTATCATTTTATGTTTTGTGGTATTTCCTTTTAAATCAATATATGTGTGTGTATATATTAACATAGAAGTTTTTTCTGAGCTTTGGAGAGTGTTTGACAGTCTCTTTAATTTGTGTCCATGAAAGTACTGTTATGTAGTGCTTTCCATCCATAATTCTCAGCTTGTTTGAAAAAACAAGGGAGGCACCATTATCATATTGCAGAAAGAGGTCAAATACTCTATGTCTTTGTGAAGCGTTTAGTAGCTGTGAGTGACTGAATCACTGCAGTTGAGTGTTCTGTGTTTGGGAGATTTGTTACAATCCTCTTTTATGTCTGTCTTGCTGCATTCTCCCTATATTTCTCTACCACCATTGACATTCTGTGCACTGACAGGATTTGATCCTGCACAGAGCAGGCCCTGCAAACTAAAAATTGCAAGCAGAACAGTTCATCTTTTTCAATGGTGCCCAGTGATAGGACAAGAGGTAATGGGCACAAACTTGACCATAGGAAGTTCCATCTGAACATGAGGAGGAACTTCTTTCCTTTGAGGGTGGCAGAGCACTGGAACAGGCTGCCCAGAGAGGTGATGGAGTCTCCGACTCTGGAGACATTCCAAACCCGCCTGGACGCCATCCTGTGCAACCTGCTCTGGTGAACCTGCTCTGGCGAACCTGCTCTGGCAGGGGGGTTGGACTAGATGATCTCCAGAGGTCCCTTCCAGCCCCTGTGATTCTGGTAACACCGGGAATGCTGTGTGATCAACGACACTTTCCATTTTGTGAGAGAAGTAATTACTGAAGTAGCAAATTTGGTAGCTAAGTCTCGTTTTCTGTGCCTCCTTGGTGTACCTGGGCTCCCCTCCTACTCCCTTCAGTTGATAGAAGGTGGCATGGAAGATGTGGCACAGGACAGCTCAATGTGGAGGAGTGGTTGATGTTCCTTTTGTCAAAGTACTGCCTTCTCTTGCATTTGTGCTCCATTACTGGCCAGAAAGCTGACGTACCTCTGCACTGCACCGTGCCGTGACTTGCAGGCTCAGCACTGATAATAACATGCAACTAAGCAATTTGTATCCCTGAGCTTTTGTGGTAGATAAGCTAATAATGGCCACTAAGTACAGTGCTCTGTCTGATTCTAAGCTACACTTTTTTTGAATTTCAGCAGCTGGTAAATTATTTTTGTCACATTATTATGGATAGTATCAGACTGAAGAATGTGAACCTGATGCCTTTTTGCTGCTTTTAGCGTCTGCGTCACTTGTCCCTTGCAAACACAGTGCTGTAAGGCTGGAATGACCAACTCTGGATTAGAAACTTAATACCTGTCAGGAGCAGAGTACCAAGAAACGTTTCAGCTGTTAAATCTGGAACAGACTCAGTGGAAACCATGGAAAATAGCAGCAATGTTTTAGGCCTCTGAAGGCTTAGATCCAGATTTAAAGACATGTCTTAGTTGGCACTCTAAAGGAAGTATTAGTTATGCAGTTATGCTTGGATTTGCCTCCCACCCATAGTTTTATTTTTATGTAAAATTGTGAAAACGTGCACAGCATTTGTAGTTCTCTGTAAATGCATTGCGTTAGCTTTTATGTTAAGGTTGTTGCTGCGTGAAATGTTAGATGCAGAAAAAAAAAAAGGCAGTATTTCTGTTTTTTCTTTTTCTTTTCATCTCTCAAGTTCAGCGACTCTCAATACTTACGCAGAGGACATTTGGCTGAAGAATGGCTTGCAGGCATGGACCGGCAGAAGTAATGTTTGTAATGCAAGGAATATATCCAGAATGCCACATTGCTGTGATGGGAGCATGAGCTCAGCAGACAGCTTCCTACTGCACTGTATATCACTGACCTGTGTGACCAACCTTTGGCAAGACACAGTGCTCTGAATGCCTCTGCTCAGGTACAGATTTACCCGGAGGACTCTGAGGACTTTGCCTCTTTTTTCCCCCATGTTAGCAGTGCGGGCTGCAGCGTGCCTGTCGTGGCATACAGTGGTGCCTGTCCACCTCTCGTCTCCATCCTGTAGCTGTGGTGAGTCTTGCCATGATGCTGTTCCCTGTGCTTCTTGGTGCGTTTTATAAAGATTGAGGAATGAAGCACTACTGCACATAGGGGAAGTGATGCAGCAGCCACTATTTATGTGGGGAAACTGAAAAAAGGGCAGCCGAAGTGAGTTGTGGGTAATGCAAGAGTTAGGAGCAGACTTCCATTTCCAGTCACCCAGTGTTTTGTCTTATCCTTACTTCTTTGTACCTAATTATCTCCATTCTGTGACATGAAGGTCATAGCACTGCAAGCTGCTTTGACATTTGCAGAGCACAAGCAGAAGAACATTTCATTCAATAACTCTTAGGCAGATGCCTGCTTAAGGAAATTGCAGAAGGTGCCCTTAGGTGCAGAGCAGCTTGCAGAAGGCTAATACTAGAGTCCTTGCCACAGCATGGGCCCCAGTTCTCTTTAGGAGCTTAACCTTCATATCAGCTTTGGGGTGCTGAGAGTTTGCTGTAATTTCAGACCTCTCTACAGCCAGAAGGGAGAAGTGTTATCATGCCCATTTCTTCACTAGTAATTGCCATCTGAAAGCAGGCCGCAGTGGCAGCAGTGCATGGTGTTTTGTCCAAGTACTAAATTTTACACAATGCCAGCTTGAAGTCACCTTAAAAATAATCCTTTAAGCATAGAATCAGTATAATAATGCTTATGCTGAAATGTAAACAGTAGGATGATAGGCTAGAGTACCAATTCCTAGCTGGTGTGGTATGCTCCTGCTCTGTGTGAAATCTGAAATGAAACACAGGCTAGCAAAGGGCTGGCACCCTCTGCCTCCCCTGAGGATGCAGCAGTGTGTGTTCAGGCTGTGGCACAGAAGCTGTTCTTGGCTGAGGAGGAGGATAAAGAACGCATATGGTTTGACGGTACAACTAATCTGACCTGGTGACTAGCTATCACCAAGGGCGGCGGCTGTGCTTTACAGCCCTGACTAGTCTCTCTCGCACTCCCATCCCTGTGCTGCTACTGGTACGTGTCTGACCCTGCAGTGGCCTGATTCAGGGAGCTGAGTGGCAGGAAAATTTCCCTGCGTTTAGCAGGCCTAATTTTCTACTAATTTTGCTTCCTGAACTGTCTCCTGAGACATCCGCCAGGTGTTGGTGCTAACACAAGACAGGGTGATGGGAATGCAAAGTAAGTGAGAGGGAGTAGAAATGTCCTTTTATGCAGCAGCTGGCTGTTAGATTGTGTTATCTGTACCCTCTGACTGCATCCTGAGTCTTCATAGCAGCAAATGCCACAAATCCCTGCAAGGTTATATAGATGCAATAGATACTGCAGTAGGAGATAATAGAATCTGTTTTCTGGTTTTGGTTTTCTTAGGAAAACCAGTTGGAAACATGTTCATGTTTATTTAATATACCAACTGCTAGACCAGAGGATAAATATAAAGATAAATAGGTTTATAAACCTTAGCGCTGATGAATAGTTGTGAAAGCCTTTAGTCTCTCATGTTCTCGGTTTCCCATCTCACATGATGAAGACTGTTAATGCTTAGGTAGCATCCAGACTGGCAAGGCATGCTGGAGGGGCTGTGTAGCTAGCTAGGTAGCTAGCAACAATCTGTGTAAAAGTAGAGAGCGATTTCTTCACAAGACCCTTAGCACTATAATATGAAAGCACTTTGTTTTAGAAGGGCCAGATGTGCTACATTTGACTTCTGATGAACTATTCACAAAAATAATCTTTTCAGTGGCTTTTGGTCTTTGCTAGGGATAGAGAGAAAAGCTGCTGGAAATTCATTATTTATGCTTAGATGCTTCCTCCTTTTCCAACCACTTCCCCATACTGGAATACCTTGATGATTTTGCAAGAAACTATTTCCATTCTAATGAATAAACATCTCAGTAAGAAATCTAATTTAATTTTTATGAAATATGCTGGATCATTTGAACCTACGATCCAAGTTTTGTTGGAACAAGAACTTGGAATGGCGTATAAGAGACTTAAAAAAATCCTTCTTTTCACGTCACAGTATGATTGTAGACTCATAATTTCACCAGGTTTATCTCTGTCAGTGACATTTACAAAGAACAGTTTCACGGTGGGATAGCCAGCAGTGTCTTTTCATACCTGAAGCATCACTAGAAAATAGGAAAGAGATCTGATGCCAGATTATATATTTTTATGCTATAGGATTCATTTGATGATTTATAGAAGCTGCTGTCTGTAATTACAGCACACATGAGACAGAAAACCTGAAAACCTATCAGGGGGCTGCTGTGAAGAAATACAGGAATAATTTGTAAATTCCCTCTTCGTTCTCAAATCATAGAGAAACTGCTCTCACTTATGTGTCCAGGGTGAGGGTGAGGTTATTTTTCACTAATATCAAAAAATGACCATTCTTAGACAGCATCTAGTTAACAACAACCTGAGGGTATGTGCCATTGCATCTCTTGTACCACCGTTTCTGTATGTTTTCTCTCATCATTACTGTTCTTGATGGAGTCTCAGCTTGTTAAGTTCTACACTGGTACGTAAGAAGGTATTATCGCTGCTCAAGAGCCTACATTCTGTAAGAAAAAAAGGGAGTATGGTATCATCTGCCTTTCTTTTTTGGTTGTTGTTGGGTAATCTCTTAATCCAGTAATTTTTTGATCAAAATCCTGCAGGTAGTACATGCCAAATGACCTTTTTGCAGAGATTAAATGAGGAATTGTTTGTCAAGTAACTGTATTGGGAAAGATTTTCCATGTGTGGGGGACTGTGCAAGGAAAGGTGTGACAACACATGCGTGCTGATTCCTTTTATCCACTGGTAGATCAAGTGTAGTGGATTTGGGGTATATTCCATTTTATCAGTCATTAAAAACTAAGTAGCTTTGTTAGCTAATGTTTCAATTAAAGATCAAAGTATCTTCAGACTGCATCTGATACATGCTTCGTGCCATTATGTTCTCCAATAAATGCCATTTCTCAGTAGTCCTTGAGTCCACTTAATGAACCATATTGTCACCCTGTGTAACAGTCTATATTGTAAAGTCCTGGTCCAACAAACACACGTATGGTTAGCTTCATTCCTGTGCAGGGACTTGTGAAGTAAAGCCAGCCATCTACCTAAGATTTTGTGCGATAGGGGCCAAGGTTCACTATGTTGCTCTGACAATGCAGGATCCATTGTGGCACTTTATATAACCATACTGCAAATGCAATAGAATGTAGATATCAATATTTAAAATACAATAGAAAGTCAGAAGTGAAAGATGGCAAGTATTTTTCATCAGGATGCCATCAAAATAAGAGAAACTACCTAGTGTCACCCACACATTGATGCTGTGTGGGTGCCTGTTCAAAAGAAGTTTGGCCAACCTGCCTTAAGGGATGTTGATATCAAGAAAGAGCCAAGCATATAAAAACTAAATATCAAAATATATAAATATATCAAAAAGTATCACATTTGCACAACCTGGCACCCTGGCTAGGACTCTCAGTATGCAATAAAAGGATGTAACCTGTACTGCAGGCAGAACTGCTGTTCTCCTGCACCTTCAACTTTTCCAGAAGTCTAGTTTAGAGTTAAAACATGTTTATTAAGTAACACTGGAATGCTCGCATTAGTGCTTATGCTGGCTTACGTATTGCAGAATTAATTGCATTGAGTTAATAGCACACTTTATCTGCTTCAGCATTATTTGAATTCGATTTCACACTAGTGAGCTGATGGTCTTGTGACACAACAGAGCACTCGCCATTTGCACGTGGATGCTGTGGGCACAGTGAAGGGGTAAGTTCAGTCTTGATATATTTGTACTACAAAAAGAAAGAGTTTACTTGCTGGAAAGTGGAGGCCCTGTGTTCTGAATCCAAACCCCTTCAGCTATCATGAAAAATACTGGAAGGAAAAAAAGGTCAAACGAAAAACCTGGTATTCTTTATTATAATTTTAACAATGTGAGTAAATTGAAATCTGTAAGCAAAGCAATTACATGAGGAGGGTCTAATAAAGTTGTTCAAGCTACAACCTACTTCGATTGTTGAATCAAACTGAATAAAGCAGGCTGCTTTGATGGGTTTTTAGCTTCCACCAACATAATTGGTAGTGACATCTTCTTTTGCTTTAGTGGTCTTCTGTGGGCTGGGAGTTTCATAATCAGCTGAAAGTAAAAAAAATAAAAAAGATTGGTCACTACTACAAATAGGAAAATTCCTGAACCAAGTGCTATCTTCAGTTCAGCTGGTGATCTCTCATCAGCTTCAGCAGGATCTGATTGTGCAGCAGGAAGCAAATTTGATGTACTGTGTCTTTTTCTAATTTCAAAATGAATAAAGAAATTTCACCCTGACCTGAGCAGAAGAGCAAATCAAAATCTGTGGATGAGATTCTCAGAGGTTCCATGACTAATGGTAATTAAGGATCTTAAAAAAGCCCAACCACTGTAAAGGAGTTTACAGGTTATTCCCAGAGGACAAATGTTAAGAGTCTGAATTATGTTTCTTCACAAAAGGCACAGTCAGCGGACCAGATTATGTCCTTGGACTTTGGGGGAGCTTGTGTGCTTAGGAAGGGAGTTTCCCCAGGATCATAGCTTTAATGTTTGGACTGTATAGTGGGAGGAGGAGGAGGGAAGACATAATGTACCCAAGAAACAACAGCACAGCTCCTTTGCAGCTGCTAATGTAGCCCCCAGATGCTGTAGTAGCTTTTCAATCTCACGTGTCAAATCTTCAGGGAAGCAAGGCTGATAGACCTACTGTTGTATTCCTAAACCCTGTCCTGTGGCAGTCCTGGAAACCACCCGTCTCCACTACATCGGGAATCTCTGCATGACTAGATTTGGGGTGTTCTTCCCCTTTGGTAGCTTCTTCAAAACTCACCGTCTACCACCCAGCCTTATGAAACACGAGAACAACCCTAGTCCTCCTGCTTCCAGCAACCTTGCAACCCCTTCCCAGGGAGCATGCGTTCTCCATCCTCATGGCACACTTGCTTTTAATGACAAGTACCTGCTTTGTTCTCCATCTAGAAGGCAGTGATATGCAGCAATGTCTTTCTCCAGCTGTTGTTTGCTGGTCAGCAGATTTTCACGATCCCGCTGCTGCTGCTCGATTTCTACTTTGATTTCTCCCATTTCTGCCTCCAGCTTGGAAATGACAGAGCCTAGGTTCTGCAGTTCGATGTCGTGCCAGTGCTTGGCGTCATATAAAGAGTTCTCCAGACCCCTCTTCTGTAAGGGCAGAACAGCAGACATTAAAACAGTCAGTTTTCATATGCTTCGTGGTGATTTTCATTCAGGTTTGGCCGATACCTCTATTGAATATGCTTAAGTGGAGATACACTATTTTGAGAATTCCTTTCTATAGGTGCTTTGAAAAATGTGTATTATCATTACAAAGGTTGAACTACTTTTGTTACAAGGCGCAGATGTTCTTCACATTGTCAAGTACCCAGCAATCTCAGTGAAATTATTACTGAGTATGACAACGCTGAAGATTGAAATTTGGGGCCCAGTTGTCAAATGTGGTGCGTTAGTGGACCGTGTCAATCAAGAAGAGCCCAGAAATGTCTGGCATCTTTGGAAACAGTATCCACTGGAAAATGGGATTTATTCTTAAGTCTGCATCCCAAGATGGGAATGTTTTCCTCAGAAGGCATGTTGAATTTGCACAGGATATACACATTGAAAACCCAACATTACTTACCAAGGTTCTCAAAGATTCGGTTTCTGCTTGCAAGCTCTGTATTTTGCAGGCAGTTTCATGGAACTCGGTTCTGAGGCCCTCCACCAGCTCTTCCTCCTGGGTTCGCACAGCAGCTATCGTTTCAGCCTGCTGCGGGTAAAAGATTGTGACTTTCATCCCAGCCTACTCAAATTATGTTTTGGTTTCCTTACATACCAAACTGGCAGTTAATATTTTCATAGTTTGTGGCAATTCTGACTTTAATTCTTGTATATTATATCCCTCAGTTGAACAATTCTGGATACTTCTTAGTGTCAAAATTATCATATTTTCTGTGCATTTACTGTAAAATGGCTTATACATATAAGTGTATATATTTTATCTGTGTCAACAAAAGCTGTTCAGCATTCATACTAGTAAGTTCAAAATGACCTATAAAAAGAAAATGTTGCTGTAATTCTTATATGTATTTAGTTCAAGCTCCTTGAAAATAAGTGAAGGAAAAGGTACCTTAGTAAAAATAAAATTTCTATACTTTTTAATGAGGGCTGAGGTCAAGTTTTTCAATTCAGAGCTATGGGCTCTCTAGCAAACACAATTCTTCAGTCAAAACCTATATTTCTTCTGGTCAATGCTAAAGTTAGACTATGCAAAATACTTCCATTCCACTCTGAAAATTCATCTTGACCCTGTCCTGCTTTTCTGATTATGCACTCCTTTATTTTAAAAGTAAGACCAATTTAAAAAAAATCTGGGACCATGCACTAGAAATAATTTTTGTAATTTTTTTGATACCATCATGTGAACCCCACACCTTGGTCATTGTGAATGAAATAATCTCAGGTGCAAAAGGTCAGCAAAAACAAATGTGTCATTTAAGTACCAGTTAAGTCTCAAACAGAACTTAGGATTTATAAACCTGTGATGCAGAGAGCTGAATTTCAATCCAAACACCAAAACTGTCCTTTCCAGCAAATTGCACAGAGCCTGTATTTTCCAGAAATACTTTATAGAGGGTTGTGCTTCAGAGAGGCATAATCCCTCCTCAGTAGTCCTGGTGAACCCAGTTGTGTTGAGAGTGTAGGCTGCATGTTATTATGGTACGAGGACTATAAATGCCTCTTTTTAAAGAGATACGTAGGGCAGGGAGGGTGCCTTTGCATCTATATTTATAGCCTACACTGATTACCTGAAGCCTGGCATCTCTCATCCACAGTTACCCTGCTGGTGGCCCAACTGCCACCTATAGATCCAACTTGCCCTCACCACAGGTGATGTTGAAACTCCTCCAGGAGTTACGTTAAGCTGTCATGGCTACCTGACATCAGTGAAGTGAATGATAGAACAGGTAGATGGAGGTGGCCACATCAGGCCCTAAATACTGAGGATGACACAGCAAGCAAGCACACACTGAATGAGCTCTAAAGCTTTTGGTACACACAAGGTTTCCCCATCCTCCATACAGGATAACCAGCTCTGTCACCCCAAGCATCCATGTGGAGGGTGCTGCTGGGCATGACATTTGTCTTCAGCTTTGGGGTTCCTTCTGTAGAGAAGTGCAGATGTAGTCTTTGTGCCCTCTTCACTAGGCAATTTGTGTTTTCTGGGGGCTCTGCCCTTCCTATTCCTGAGATGCTCCACAAGGAAAAGGCTATACTCAATTGTGGTGCCAACAAACAAGTGGATTAATGGAGGGAGAGGATGAAATCATCCTCCTAAATCTTTATCATTTTAGTGCTTGAGTTTCCTAGGAATGTGTGGATTTCAAGCATGTCTGTACTTCTGAGGCAGGCATTGTGCCGGAGTGCAAAATCTCTCATTAGTCTGTTTTTCATGGAATCAAGATAATTAAAGGATGATTAGGGATAGAACACCAACATCCAGGGTCTGATCAACATGGTATCTGCAGAAGGAAAGTGACTTTTATAAGCTCTTAAGAGTTCTGGGAACGTGTTAGCAAAGTGGCAAAGAAGGGAGAAATAATTGACATAATTCACAAGATTTTTCAAAATTTTTTACGAGATCTACCATAGGGGACGACAGAGGAAGCTGTGTAATTGTGTGCTCAGGGCAGAGCATTGCCATGGATCACCAGCTGGTCAAGAGACAGGACATGAAGAGGAGGGTTAAGGTCTAGTTCCATTATGACAGAAGTTTAACAGCTTGATGCCTCAAGGTTTACTGCCTTGGAGATGAATCATGAACTAGAAGGATTTATGGATGGCGGAAAACAATATCGAGTAGCAATGAGCAGGGGTGAATGTGTGGAATCAAACTACATGAATGACCAGCACCACATCATTAAATAAAGCATGTTTCAGGGGAAAATATTAAGCAGCTTGTGTGCTTTACAAGGGTTTAAATCACTTGTGTCAATTCAGGGAAAGATTTTGAGCATTATGGACAAAAAAGTGCAGAGCTCAAACCAATGGACTGGAGTTTTGAGGTTATTTACTCATCTAAAAAAGTCCCATGTGAAACCCTGTTAGGTATGAATATAGACTGGTATGTTTTGGTGCCGAAATACCCGTGAAAAATCTAGCCAAGATTGCAAATCTAGTGAGAAGACAAAGCAAATGAGGCACGGGAATTGGTCAGAAAATAACAGAAGTACTGCCCTGACACCTAAAGTCAGTGATAGGACACCATTTGAAATACCTTGGTCTCAACTGGTCACAGCTACACCAAAGAGCGAGTGCAGAGAAAGGAAATTAAAGCATTAAGGACCAAGGAAAACTAACAAAGAGAGCTTGAGAAGAGTAATGAAGAGCAAAGGAGAGGAGGGAAGTGGTCTCTCTCTTCTGATGTTGCAAAAGAGCAAGGACAAATTTTTCACAGTATGGATAACCAAATGGTGCAATTTAGCTACGTGAGATGACTTAAGTCCACAGACTTAGTTGAAAAAAGGGCAGAACTCTTGTTATCTGTATAAATAGTAATAATCTGAATAGATCTATATGAGAAACAAAACCTTATAAGATACAAAACTGCATCATCTGGGTTTAATGAGAGGTGTATTTGGGGGACCCAAAACCATAGAATGTCATACCAGAACCTGCTCTGAACTGAAACTGATCTTTCCAGAAATCTGTGATATTCTCATTCTTCCTCCCATTAAAAAATCAAACCAAACCAGGAACAACTGAAACTAGTACGAGCTTAGACTAAGATGGCTAAGTAGGGATGAGTTAGTTGATGTTTGCTTATTGGCATTTCTCTGCAGCATCTGGTCTTGGCCACAATCAAAGACGCAATAGCGGGATCCAATAATCAGTCTAGTATGAGCTGGCAGTTTTCTCCCCAAATGCTATCTCTCTGCAGTTGAAAGTCCAGATATTGAAGGTATGAAAGAAACGGGAAGAAAGAAGTTGTGACGGGGTGTTTGCACAGGAGGAGGAGGTGGAACAAGCAGGACAGGGAAGTGGGGACACTGAAGATTTTGGTGCCATCAGTAATGTTCATTTTGCTAAAACCTGGCAGTGGGCCAGGAACAGATTTTCTGGGAAAAGTTTAGGGGGCTACTGAGGATTTCTGGCTTTTCAGGGCTGCATATGCTTTGTATGGAGGCACTCTCTGGGCTCATGTAGTTTTTTCCCTGTGTCACTGACTTCCTTCGGGCTGTACAAGCTGAAAATCAGGCCCCGCAGACTAACCTTATGAAAACTTTGCTTGGTAACAGTCTGGCCTGCTCACAAACTTGATGGGATCTCTGGGATGAACTCCTCTGGTTGGCTTCTTGTACATTCCCTAGCACCTTTGGTATCACTGTTGTCACAGGATTTTTCTTCATTATTTTGAAAATAAACACCTACTCAGAGACTGCATGTATCTTTGCAAACATATTTCTTGGTTTTCTTCTTGCAGTTTGGCTTCACTACCGCTCTACTCCTCTCATAGCAGCTCTGTACCATGGAACAGGGGCACTATGTTTTTGCTAAATATTTCTGGAGCACAGCTGTATTTATGATTTGGTGTGCCATGATCTGCTGTAATAGCCAACTCAGAATGAGATGGCTTCTAAAATATAGGGTTGTGCACTCAACTTCATGCTTCAGCTCTGCAAAAATACTTATTTCGGCCAGACACTTTGGAAAACGAGTGATCCTTCATGACAGAGAAAAAGCTGCATTAAAAGGCTGTTTCAGACTCAGCATCAGGAGAACAGAGAACTTTTAAAGGGAATGGCTATTATAATCACTTTTCATTTCTAAATTAATATGTGTAATTAGCGCAGAGCAACGTGTTTTGCCCTTTTGATTTATAGACCCCTGTTCAGTGGAGGAATGGCCCTAGTAAGAAGGGTAACAACTGTGGCTTATCTGACACAGAAGGTATCAACTGATTAAGTTGGTTTTTCTCAGCCAACATTTCAGAGCTCTTAGAAGTCTCCCAGAGATACCTGTTATCAGCAGGGTCGCTTCCACTGCTTACTTAACTGTGCATCCCAAGAAAATCGCTAATATTTATGAGTGTATTTTCCAATGGACTTGGACCAAAATCCATTAGATTTTTACCATTTTTTTTTGTTTCAAGACAAAAAACCAAACACTCAGCCCTCAAAGTAACTGCAGAATATTGGACAGATTTTGTGTTTGCTTCGAATCCCATAGTGTTGGAGTGGATTACAGAGCGCTTACCTTGGCACGGAGCAGGGTACCTGTCTCAGCACGATTCTTTTCAATGTCTCTCTCCCAGTGGATTCTGATTTTTTCCAGTATGTCATCCAGGCCACTTCCCAAGGGCACATCAAGTTCTTCCAGCTGAGATCCAGCAAGCTGCTTGTATAACACCTTCACATCCTTGAACAAAAACAAGAGACATAACAGAAGGTGCACTAGACAATTGAATGGTAGCTTCAGAGGGGCTCGAGGAAGAGCCCTTTTAGTTCCACAGAGAGAGTAATTAAATTTTGTCCCAAAAGGTGTCTCTGCTTGTAGATTTAGTGCTCTGGAGGGTTTCTTTTTCAGGTGTGGATTTGCCTTGCTTCTGCGTGGGGAGTCCTGCTGGGGGTCCCCTTGGTGAAAGGAGACTGAAGCCCTGCAGCAGGGCACTGCCTGGAGCAGCCCTCTCGCAGCAGCAAGTTTCTCCAGCAGTCAGAGCTTGACATACACACACACTGCACGCTCAGGACCACAGCTATATTGCACTATGCAATAACACAGACATGCATCTACTGGGAGATACAACAAGTTGTGCAAAACAGCAGGACCTCTACAGCCTTGCAGCTTGTGTGAGCCACATGTGTGCTTTTATGCATGTGCGCGTTAGATGAAGAGCACTCTCCTTCTCTGTGACAGCGTTCTGTTCTTTCTTTACATATAAGCGCTCCAAAAACATGTAAGCAGGAGAGAATTAGTGTGTCTAGAATTGCATGCTTAAAGGTAACACATCAGTTGTACACTGTGTTGGGGAACACAAGAATAAATGAGATTTGCACATGCATCTGAACTGTCTGGCACCATAATCCTTTTACATCAATCTGTTTATATGTGCTATCAACATAAGCAAAAAAATGTGGTGTAAAAGCATCTGGGAATTGTATTTGTAGGCAGTGTCCTCTGACAGTGACAGTAATGGAAAAAAAGGATTGGCAAATATGTGTGAATTATGAACCTGCAAGAATGAAAACCTCAAAATGTGCCCACTCCGAGTGCACAAAAGCTTCAAAAGGACTTGACGTGCATTTCCTAGTTGGGGCACTGAAGGAAAGAAAGGTTTGAATTAGTTCAGGAAAGTCCTTGGGACCTCAGTGTGCCAGAACTCAGCTGGAATAATTGCAATAGTTGCTTCCAGCCTTTATTCTGTGAATTCTTTTGAGCAGCTTTCGCTGGTGCTGCTGCCATTGGAAAAATAGGTCTGTGCTGGGGTGGTTCTGCGAAAGCTCAGATCCTCCCAAAGGGTTAAGAAAGGAGCATCCTTCCACCCTGCAAGGGCTCCTCACTGCCTAAATGCCTAAATGCTCCGCACAAGAGGAGCTGTTGGAAAGCTGTTATTCTGGTTATGCCATATATATCTGGGCAGAGAACAGCACCAGTGCCAACTTTTCTGGTTTCACAGCAATCATTGCAATACATGGAGGTTTAAAGGGGATCTTGTGTATTTCTATCAGTTTTCTGTTTTCCCTCTTATCTAAAACAACTTCCACCTTTCTCATGCCATGCAGTGGTTGCTGAAGCTGCTGATTATTTTCTGCAAAATACGGGCCTTGTGATTAGACTCATGAAAGTAGGGAGGGGATGAAGCAAGCTCATCTTGGCAACTCAAGTCTCCATATGCCTGCCAATGTTGCTGAAATCTTACGGTTGGAGAAATAAACTGTAAGAAATGTAAGGCAGGATAGTGCCTTGCTTCCGTGAGCCATGTCAATTCAAGCTGTCTTTTGCTTTTGAGGCATCAGCACAATTTCTTGCTGTCCCTTGTGTGGGACAATTAGTAGTAGCTTCATATTCGAGCCGCCTTCAGTAAAGATGCTGATGTGGGTCCGATCCTGAAAGCCCTGCTGAAGGGAATAAACCACCTTCATGTAAATAGTGCTGGTGAATGTAATGAGTAAGTGGGAAAGTGTTGCAAAATTGAGTAATAATGGGCTTCCCTTCCAGCTGCCTGTCCCTGTGACTTGCTTCAGTGGTGCGTTGCTCAGGTTTTGGGAACCGAGCAGCTTGCTGAGCCAAGCAGGAGTTTTTCAGAAGAGCCCAGATAATGCTCAGTGTTAGTACAGCAGGACCAGAGCTCGTTCCCTGCACAGACGTTTTCTCTTTACATCTCTGGCTGAGAATCAGACCTCACTGTTGAGATGTCTGCATATGTGACTGGGCAACCCCGTGACCATCATGTGGTCTCAAGCAAGAAATGAAGTGATAACGTCTCTTCCATGTCATATTTATCGGACGAGAAAGAGTTAAAACTTAAATGTAATTAATTTGATCATGTGTCAGAGGTTGGTGCCTTAAGTTAGCAGAGAAGAGAGAAATAGGAGTTGTTTTTGGGACAATCCCCCCACTCACACATGACAGGTGGAGCTTTTTAGTGCTTGCTTTGCGCTAGATGTATGATACCAACTGGATGAAACAGGCAGACATTGGCTGTGCAGTGTCCTGAGTCTGGACTTACTTCTTCGTGATTCTTGGAGAGCAAAGTTAGTTCTTCTTTCAAGCTCTCTATCTGACTCTCCAGATCCATTTTAGTTAAATTAGCATCATCAATCACTTTATATAGGGAATTAATTTCGTCTTCCACTGCCTTTCTGAATGGCTGCTCATTTTCGTACCTGCAGAGAAAAAAATCCCAAACCTTAATACAGCACAGCTCAGCAAGAAACATCGGCCTTTTTTTTTAAATGACACCTTTGTGCTAATTAGCTCATGTGTCCCAGTCAGAGGCACAGAAACACAGAAGATATACTTTGCTCTCACCTTGTCTTGCTATACATGAATTTAACTGCCTGAAGTACCCTGTCATTAACTCCGAGTGTAATAAAACAGGCCAAGTTAGCAGTCTGCGCTATGGTGGTTATCAGCCTGATAGGATTCCTGAATAAGCAAGGAGAGGCACGTGGTCTCTTGTTAGATCTGGTATTTATATACAGTATGACTATGGGTGGCTTTTTGTCTGTTTGCTTGGCTGTAAAATGAGAGTAACTGTTCATTTGTCTACATAAAAACTTTTCAGAGCTATGGTTAAAGAATACAAGCACTTTTGCTAATGAACATGCTGATGGAAGTCTGATCTACGTTCCAGCGTCCCAGCCCAGTAGTATCAAAATAAATAGGAAATAGGAAATTGGAGCCGTTGGTTTGCCAACTAGAACAGCTCATTTCTAAACCATGGCTGTAATGGTAGGGAAAATTGTGGCAGGCAGTTGCTAGTCTGCAGTGCTGCTTGCTGCGTCACTCTCATTTGTGCCTTTTCATTTTAGACTTTCCATTGAAAATGTGGCTGGGATGCACGGCGAATGTCCTTGGGTGGGAGGCTTTTGTGTCAAACCCAGCCAACCTGGGAACCTGGTGGCCGGGGAGGTTAGACAGGGGGGTTGGCAGGTTAGATGGGAGCCAACTTCATAAAAACAAGTCCTGCACTCTGTGCCTTGAGAGCCACCTTCGTTGCTGGGAGTTCAATCGCCTGGGAAAGAGGCAGCTGATCCCAGTGACAATTAGGAGCTTTTACTGTGCAGTGGATTGATTTGACATTGTTTTTGTTATGTAGACTGCTTGTCCAAGTCAGCTGACATTTTTAAAACGTATTTTTTAAAGCTACTTAAAATATGAGTGTAGCTTGCTGGATGTAAAGCCACAAAATGAATAGCTCAGAGTTGTACCTTTCTGAAATAAAAGGCAAACCTAAGAACATGATTAACACATGTTTTCATACAATTACATAAAATAACACCAGGGAGAGACAGAAGTTTAAGGGATGATAAAAATCATAGGAAATAAAAATCAGTTAGTTTGAAATACACTTTGTGTGTCAAATCTTGCAAAAAGCTATTTGTAAATGAACAAGTCCATTACCAATAAAAGCTAGAAGGATCATCAAGCCTTCTGAGTAACATTTAAAGAGCTTCATGCACTCATGTACATGAATATTAGGCTTTGCAAACAGAAAGATGTTAAAAAAGGAGTTTGTCAGTACTTAAGGTCTCCTTTTACTATTCATTTCTCTCATTAAAGACAAGGAAAATCAGTGCAGCCCACTTCTGTTTTCTTATCTAATGTTTCCACACTGACGTTTGTAGTGGCACAGTTTTTGCTTTTCAGCTGCTGCAGTAGAATGATTTTTACTTCCAAAACCACTTGTGTGACACTGGAAATTAAAACTAATAGTCACATGAATGTTTGCCTTTATAAAATGTCAACCCAAATTTGAATGAATAGCTTAAGTAATTTTGCCAGTGCACATTTTTGTTACCATAAATCTTCCAAAATAATGTTAGCATCATAATCATTTTGCTGTTACAAGTCAGATTGTTGAATATTCAACTTAAAAGAATGAGCCCATTCTACTCACTAAGCATTACTCCCCTATAGAATAGGCAAAGTTTCAAAGAAAGCGGCCAGCTAGGTGCCACCACAAGACTACCTGTCTTTAAAGTCCTCAGCACAGGCTTGAATGTTCTCAGTGTGCAGCATAAGACGAGCATTTTCGAGGACTGCTTCGCCCACCTAGAAGAAAGAGACAACAGAGCTCAAGCAATGAAGAGCTTCAGCACATTAGCTACATGCACTGTACGTGTATCTTAAGCAGATGTATAGCTTTGATTCTGAAAATAATTCTATAGCGTAGGGCTGTTCAAGTGACTAATTCCAGATAATTTAATCAATTAGTTTTGTACATATGCATTCACAAATTCTCTGCAAATAGGCTGTAATTTGTCATCAAACTGCTCATTGCTCCTAAGCATTCATCTTCTTGTGGAAACACGTTTGTTCTGATTGTCAGCTGGTTGCAAGGGGCAAAATTCATTACTGTGCGCAAGGTATGTTCATCATTTAAGTCCCACTTATATTTTCTAGATACAGTTTAAGTGTAGTACTTATGCAGTTCCTATTCTACTTCCCATATCAGCAGTCCTCTTCAGGGTCGTCTTCTTCAGTGAGCCAAGGAATACTTGTTGCTCATGCCGCCTGCGAGCCGTCCTCAGCTCCCAGAGCGTCGTTTTTCTTCTCTGATGGGATCCTGTAAACTCTTGTGATAGATATGAGACCTGAGAAGCAGGCAGTCTTCAAAGATTATTACACTGAATGTGAAATGCTTTGGAAAGATTGTGCAAATACGACTGTGGTATCATTGCTATGGCTCTGGAGGCACTTAAGGGCTAAGCAAACCTGAAAGGGTTGTGACATAGCAGCCTGTTGTGATCCAAGAAGGTTACATAAAATGATAAAAAGGTAAAAAAGACCACTGCCTGCCCTCGAGTCACACATGCACCGAGCTACAGAGGTGACCGAAGATCTGCTGAAATCAGTAGTAGGCTTACAGAATCATAGTTTGGGTTGGAAGGGACCTTCAAAGGTCATCTAGTCCAACCCCTCTGCAATGAACAGAGACATCTTCAACTAGATCAGGTTGCTCAGGTTAGAGGGATCATCTCTGCACATAACTGTCTGGGGGCTCCGGCCATCACATGGTCCATGCTGTTGCTGTGAAGGAGCTAAACTGAACATCTCTTTGGTCTTTTTCAGGAGATACCCATGGAGATTTGCAGTTGAAACTCAACCACCACATGAATAAGAGCAGCTTTTTAAGCAGGCCAGGAGAGTTCTTGCAGCAGAAATCTTTCCTTAGATAATTAAGTCTCTGACTAAATGAGATTGCAAATCCCCGGAAGCATTCAACTCCCCCGAGGTGAAATAGGCCATGCAATGTGGAGACATAAAGGCTGTGTCCAGACAAGTTATCTGAAGCACTGCAAGTGGGATTGTTGCCTTAGTATGGTCCTACCTGCTCTTTGGCCTGCTGTTTGGTGATGGAGTGGAGGTGGCCATGCAAGGCTGAAGCATTTCAACATGGTAATTAACGTTTACCCTCACGAAAACTGGCTTACTGCTCATTGTCCTACAAATGCTTGGACAAACAAATATGAAATATGTGAACGCATCTGATGGGGAGAGATCTGGAGGAATAACCTATTCCCCACATTGAGAAGTCCATAATGGATTGTGAAGTTAAAAGCACTCTACATCTTTTAAATCTCAGGAGGCATAAGAGTTAAAAAAGTGGTTTGCTTACTTCTCACCTGTTAGGAATAAAAAGGGAAGGTGGCTGTGGCTGGAAGCCTGAGGCTGGAGCTCTGTTCCTGCAAGCTCCAGCTCAGTTTGGCTTCCAAAGGAAACAGAACTCATGCAATTGCATGGGCGGCCAATTTTTCATTAATAACTGTGAGATTTCTTGGCCGGTTCCAACAGATATGCTAGAGGGACAGGCCATCTCAGGGACACACATTTCCAACACATTTCATGCAAATAGCAGAGGAGTGAGGTCCTGTGAATGCCGCCACTGGGCAAAAAAGCCCCAGTTTAGACATTAGAAAATTAGAGAGCACAGCAAACACGCAGGAGTCAGAGATGTTACGAAAGCCACAGGTGTGGGCAAAGAGATGGTATCTGATGGCACACCAGCTAGCTCCACCATGCAGCACACAAGTACAGAAGACCTTTATGTGCTGTCTTGCCCACAGAACTGGCTTATCTTCATCGTTCAACCCCTTTTTTCCTTCTCTCTGTTTTTTTGCAACCTTGCTTTAGCAGCATTGGCCTAACTCCCCAGCCCCCTGGTCGTCCCTTCTGTGGCATTTCAGAGTGGCTGGGCAGAGGTGGGATTTTGGGGCCATGCTGCTCTGCTGTCCTCGGGTCCCCTTGCACCAGGAGACCTGAGTTTCTCCTGAAAGATGGAGAAAAGACATTTAGTTTTTACGTGGCAGCAGCATGGAGGTAGAGGCAGTTCTTTGATCCAAGCTCAGAATTTTTGGTTGGGCATTTTTCTTCTTTTTTTTTTTTTCTTTTCTTTTCTTTTTTCTACAGAAATTATTTTATCTTCCTACCAACTTATACAGGTATGGATTGTCAGAGAAGCTTTTAAATTTTTCCTGGCTCAAATCAGGGAGCAGAAACACTGCCCTATGATTTGCCCTGCCCTGTCAAAACAAGCCCATTGCCTCCGGCAGTGAGACCTTGCAGTTACAATATCTGACCTAAAGTCTGATCAAAATTAATGTCTTTGAGGGAATTGGGAACATCCCATGAGCAAAAGTAACATTAAATCCTGTGAGCTGCACAGTGCCACTCAGAGTTATGTTAATGGCTAAGTTTAGGGGCTGAATTCTGTGTAAAGTGGCTTTTGGGCTGCGTTGAAAGTAGAAGCAGGTAGTAGCTGGTGATCTGCTGCTGCCTGGATTTCTGCCTCTATGCAGAGGAAAACTGTTTTTTAAAAGTGCTTTTCAGTAGTAATCTTGTGGCTTTGTTGAAGCATTTGAGGTGGCTTCTTACCTGCCCCACAAGTGGATGTTTCTACCAGAGTCCTGGTACCATACTTCTGAGGAGTCGCTTGATACCCAGCTCCCCTCTTCATAGACTATCAGCTAATGCCAAATGTTCAGTGAGAAAGTGCAGGGCTTTCCAAAACTGCACACAAAGCTGAACTGTGACGTGTAAGTAAAAATGGTATAAAAAAGTCTAATGTTTGGAATGCTTCAGGGATGAGCATTGTAGTGGGAGCCAGCAGGCATTAGCCTTTCGGCCCTCCTGGAGATGAGCTGTGTACACTTTAAATCCAACCGTGAACCTGAAGGATAAATAATTACACGGTAGTTTCTATGTAGAAACAGGTTTCCTGAAAAATTCTCCCTGATTTGCATGAGCTGCAAAAGGCCTTTTCTAGGCTTGAGAAGAAGAGATGTAAGACTTCCATCTAGTGGCTCTTTTGTTTGATTTAATTCTAATAATCAACAGCTGGATGCAAACACACAGCATTAGTGAGACAGATTCGTAGCCTCTTTGCTGACACACGTACTAAAACGCATGATGCAGCAGTTTAGGAAACACCCTTCTTTGTGTCTGTTGGAAATGAGAGGGCTCACAATGCTGCAAGCACTTGGACATTGCCTCCTCCGCTTGTAAAGCAGAAGGCAACACTGTCCTGCCTTGCAGGGCTTCTGGGAGGCTTAATTCACTGATACCCATGTGACACTTAAACAGCCAAGATGGGAAGTGTTATCGAAATGCAAATGTTATTACCAATAATAGCTCCTTTAAGTCACGTATTGTCTTTCAACACTCACTTCTGTGATGCGCTTACACCTTTTAAACATGATTTTTTTTTTTTCAGCTCTTGAATTAACACTGAATATTTATGGTATAAAACATCTTAACTAGAAAGCAGCAACAATTTTGTTTGATTTCACTGTGGTTTTATGGACATGAAAACACAATTTGAATTTTTAGAAAAAAAATCTTTTCAAAATACGCATCAATGTACTGGCCCATTTACTGGGTTACAACCGGCAACAAGGAAAACCAGCTGCCTCAAGGGAGTTTGCAAACTCCAGCCTTGATAAAGTGTGATGTGATACAGACATTTACGGGGAGAACTTATCTCTGGTGTCTGGCAACTTTGGATATTTAACTGAAATCCAACTAAGTTTGGAATTACAAGATTTACTACACCTTTCAAATTCTTAGCTATGTTTTATTGATAGCTTTGTATAGTTTTGCTATTCTTTCAAATGCCTGATCGCTTTCTGAATGCTGCTAAATTTGCGGCCTCAGGTGTGGCCTGTGATAATGAATGTCACAGTTTAATTATTCATGTAATGGAAAATTATCTGGCTTTTAAGTTCACTTCAGTTAAAGCAAATGATGCCTCCATGGAGAAAGATCAGAAGATGCTGGTCTAGTCTTTCCTTCCACACACAGAAAGAAATGGGTGATACCAGCCCATCGCCTCCAACACATTGTAATTCACAGCTAAATCAGGCTACAAGCGTGCAACCCAGTGCCTGCTGCTCAGATTCCACCGAGCAGTAAACTGGTAATGCTTTCAGTCACGCTCTCTGTGTTGAACCCCTTCTCAGAGCCTGAAGGAGGAAAAGCTGAAGGCAGCAAGAGTGGCATTTGGTGCATCACCTCGGGAATGGTAATACTTGGAGAGAGGCTGGGAAGACTGATGTGTCCTTTGCTGATTCCTGCTGCATCCAAGAAAACACGACTTCATTTATATGTCGAATATTTTATAAGTAAACGGGACTGCATCAAAGAATGCCTGGTTCTCAAAGCAGGAGATACCGCCTAAAGAAATGAGCTGTAAAAACTGTAATGTTGCCTAAGCACAAGGAGAAAACCTCACCCCCCCATCTCGCAGCTGTATGTGAAGGTATTCCAAGGTTATACTGTTGGAGGTGGCTGAGAAGACATAATTAAAACTAATTTATTGCCATCCTCTGTACAGTGATCGACAAAGCTCTGTGCTGTTTTGTGGGAGTTTGGGATGCCCCTAGATTAGTAGCAGAATGCTATTTCGCCCATTTACAGACACTGATCATGCACTGTGTTGTGTTAGAGTGTGTTACAGATAATACTCAGCAGCTCTCCTGGCCCTGCAGCAAATAAATTACTGGGTGTGAGTCCAAATGTGGCGATTCCTCAGGCTGTCACTCCTGCATATTCTCCAGGCTTAATATTAACACTGGGTACACGCTGACTGTAAGGCTAGGTGCAAATAAAAGTAGCTCTACGGAAAACTCCAGTGATCTTTCAAATACTCCCAACCATGCACAGGAGTGATAAAATTGGTCCAGGCTGTTTATTCCTTCTTCTGTTTTTGTGTTTACTCCTGTGATCTGAACTGTGCTACGTGCCATCTCGTAGACCAAATAAATGGCCGTGTCTCCCACGCAGCCGTAATTGAACAGTCACGGAGGCTGAGCTACCCTCTCCTCTGTAAACTCGCTGAGATTATTTCAAGCGTCCACTTTTCCCAGGTGCTGCCCTGCTCCCTGGGAAGGCATTACCATTACAAACAACCTCCTGTTCTGCAGAAGAGACACATTTGATTAGAGATAGAATTTTCCACAAAGAAGACCAGGATGAAGCCTAGAGGAAAAGAGTGTGCCCCAGGTAAAACGAGATGAATTTGTATGTCCGTCACATGAATTTCTCTCCACAAGGATTTCTCATTTCCCTTGTTTCCTGCAAAAATCCTCCCATTTTGTGCCTGTCCCAATTAGTGTGTGTCCACCTGCTCTGCTAAAAACCAGCTGCCCAGGCAGATGATTAATGCTGTGAGCTGGATAGTGGCTTCCCATCATTCAGCTCCCGTCAGTGATGCCCTGCTGCAGTATAGCAGCAATAGCTCTGACAACTGCAATGAAACACGAGTGGTTTTTCCCCTGAGGGACCCTCCACTCGTACCCTCCGAGTCACTCGTTGCCATATTTTTTCCCCTAGCTCTGTGTTTGGGAGAAATGCCGGCACCCAGTTGTTATTGCTGGGACAACTACCCAAAATTTGGGATGCTGGAGCACATCCCAGGAAGGGCAGGCAGGAAACAGGACCTCAGGTCTGCTGGGGTCTCTCCTACCCCATTGCGGAGATGGGCCCATCACATTTCTGATTTTGGGACCAGGGGAGTCCTACGTGGCTGTATCCCTGTCTTCTCACTAGCAGGGCAAGAGGAAGGGGCTCCTGTTGAGACTCCCCTCCCCCAGTTGTGTACTTTTATTTGCTGCTTCTTGTTCAAAATCTGTTCCTATCGTAGGCATTGAGTTTAAAACAGGTGGCAGCTCAAGTGGCTTTCTGCCCCAAGACTTTCACAGCTGCTTCATGTGAATGGCACTGAGGGCTTTATGACTGCCGGGCATCCCTCCCGGCTGAAAGCATGGGGCTGGCCGGGAATCAAAATGAATCCTCAGATTCTGCAGAAGGCTGAAAAAAGGATATGTCACATTAAGGCAGATGTGGACATCTACAGAAAAATCTAAATACATTTACCAAAATTGCATCTAGAAATGTATCTGCCAGATATCTCTCATTTCTGTTACAACTCACTCTCGAACACCTTTTACTTTTCCTACTGGGACACGTCACGGCAGGAGGATACAGACTTCGTGTGATTGCAGCCGTTTCTCCGGCAACTGTTTTTGATGTTGTTTTGATAAATGTGATAGTTTCGGTGTTGATGCTGGCATGCCTTTGCCAATTAGCTCCAGGATGAATGAGTTAATTGGTGTTTGGGCTGGATGAGGCCCTACTTTCATTTTTGGTTAGATGCTTAATATAAAAAAGCAAAGAAACCTATTAGTCAGAATTGTACATAACAGCTCAGAAAGTCAAAATCCACTTAGTGATGCCTCTTTTATTGATTTAATTGAAGTAATTTGGAAAATTTGATGTACTCTCTAATGTGTTTTGATAATAGATATGGATGATGCTAGTCTTTTTCTCTTATTTTCTATGATACTTGCAAATGCTATTACTACATAGCTTTATTTTTCTGATTTTATATAGGAAGAGCCCAATATTCAAACTAGATTTCATTATGAGCTGCTCTTATTTACTTATAAGAAAGGGAGGTAGAGGCAAGGTGGTGGGATGACAATATAAAGAAAGCTTAAAAGGAAAGCAATTTGGATGAAAAGTTCTTACATGAAGAGGTTCATCTGCACTACAATGTTGGAGTTTCATAGAAAGAAAAATCAAGCAGTCCTTCCACAGTACCTACAATCCTACTTTTTTGGTCTTAACCATAAGCCCCGGTAGGTTTTACAGGTGCAAAATGGGACACTCGTCTGGAAAACATGGGATGGCCGGCTGCAAAGGATTAACCCCCATTTCACATCAAAGTCCACAACTACCTCAGCGAGATGATAGGTTCAAGGGTATCGCTTTTTGTAAGCACCCCAGATTCACAGCACCCATTGCCTTCAGCAGCCAGTTCCTTCAGGAAGCTTTATAGGATTAGCCGCAGCAATGATGTCATTTACCAATGCAAAAAGGTAACAACTTTAAAAGTCAATGCTTAACTGGGCGTTTCTGCTGACATGATCTTTGTCCAGGAGTTTATGCCGCCGCACTCAGGGTTCAGACCACATTTGTAGTGTTCTGGGTGAAGACCTGCCCTAAAAATGCAGCGCACTGTAAAAACACACCCTCTTCCCTATGCCCGAGGTAAAACTCTGGCTAGGCCAAGGTGAAACACAGAATTGTCTCGAGGAACTTCAAGTTGGCTTTCAGGCTTTCTGAAGACCTGCTGGTGGAGTTTTCTGCACCTGCACAAGCACTGCCAAGAAGAGATGTGCAAGGTGCCGGGCTCCATCTCTTCGGGATCCCATCAACTCCCGCTGGCTGGGAATTGAGAAGCTGGGACTTGCGAGGTGCACCGAGGCCGCAGGGGACAGAGCCCCATGTTCCCTGCAAGCAGGACATCAGCCTGCAAAGTCTTACTTTACTAGTCAGCAGAAGGAACTATTGCTTGTCCACGAGGGCAATGCAAACACCATTTTGCACCCCCCCAGCCCCAGTAGACACTTCCCCGGAGAACCCGCAGCCTGTGCTGTACAGAGAAGGTGGGAGGAAGGGATGGCGGGGTGGCGACAAAGAGAAAGGAAGGAGTTACTCATTTGTAGCCATGTAATTATTATTTTTAAATAAATAGAGCTTTTGAAAATGTGATTAAGCAAACGAGGGAATAAAGTAAAAATCTGAATTGCTAATTAAAAAAAAAAAACCTAACGTGCTTGTAATGTTATCATATTGGGGGATAAACTAATTCAGTCCTAGCAGTTTTCTTTTAGTAATTTGGATGCTCAGTGTAATAACCACAGCTAAGAAAAAAAAAAATAATTAAAAAAAAAAAATTATCCATTTTAATCAGCCCAGACTATCGCGCCTTGGGGTGCATTTCAATCGGCCCCATGTGCAGGATGCCTGCGGCAATTCTCCTGCTTAATAGGCATTTTCCACAACACACTGTGAAATGATAATGCTAATTATCATGAAGATAGATTTAAAACCCTCCGTCTAGGACACCGCGCCTTGAAAGCAGGCGGCATTCATCATCAGCATCAACCCTCACCACTCAGGGTTGCTAATGACTCGTGAAGCTCCCTCCGTCCCCCCTGCTGCCAACAGCGGTCCAGTGCTCACCTGATGGTAAATCGTCTCCCAGTTCTCTCTCAGCGCTCCCCAGCTGCTCACACTGGCCGCTTTCTTGTCCAGGTAGACTCTGATGTGCTCTTCCAGCTCCTGGTTGACCTGCTCGAGCGCTCGTACCTTCTCGATGTACTCCACCAAGCAGCCATTCAGGCTCTCGTAGGAGATACCCCTGCCCTTCTCTAGCCCTGGGGCCAAGGGCACAGCGGCGGAGGAGCTGCGCAGACCCTGGAGGAAGACGCTGCTGATGCCCAGGGCTCTGCGGGACACTCGGGTGCCCAAGCTGCTCACGCCACCGGTGGGGACGGTGCCCACATAGACGCCGGGTGGTCTCGACAGGCTGCCTCCACCTCCGATGCTCACTCGGCGGCCGGGTGGCCCTGAGCTCTCGGCCGCGGAGGAGGAGGGCTGTTGCCCCAAGAAGGACGACCGGCGCCTTGGCAAGGGCATGCTGCCTTTCCAGCCCGCCGAGCGCCACAGCTCAGCCCGGCCGGCTCGCCCCGCACTGGCGGGAGGGATGTGCCGAGCCCAGCAGGTTGGGGCTCGCGTGGAGTTTCGGCTTTGTGCGATGGCTTTCTGGAAGGGGGGCTTTGTGCTGCCCGGGAGCGCCCGTCACATTGTCCGGGCGGCTGCTGGGTCAGCAATCCCATTTCAGGGGAAATCTCCCTGCTGCTGCTGCTGCAAATGTGGCAGATGAAAAGCACAATGGTGTTTACAGGGACAGCGGGATGGGGATTCAGTACAAAGTACATGTTAAAATACCAGCGGTGTTTTCTACGCTGACACCCAGATGATTTCCTACCCTTATACCCGCAGGTATCTAGACATATATTACAAATGCATTGGCCACTCACATCCGTGCTTGCTCCAGACAGAGTCTCCTGCAGCAGGACGTTACCTAAAGTTAGCAAAACTCAAAGTTTTGAGCAGCCGGCAGGGCCATGGCTGAGCCAAACCAGCCTTTCGCTGCTGCAGAACCGCAAATGCTCCCTCAGCCCTGCTGCAGCTTCTGGATTTCTCTGCGCTTTGGCTTCACCACCCGACCAAGGCACGTTGCCCAAAACCCAGCAGATTTTAGCTAGGGACAAGCACCCCTCACGTCTACCCCTGCTCAGCTGGTTTAACATCACGTTGTCAACTGCACCTGGTCTGTTCAACGAGGGCCCATTTCACTTTCACTGCATAACGTGGCGACAAAGCCAGACAACCGCGAACCGAAAGAAAAGGGCGCAACAATCCCTGAGACTTATTGAAGGGGATGGGGGAGTTTTCCCCTGCTCTTCTTTTTATGTCACTGCTCTTTAGCAACTAGTGATCAGGTGGGTAGTTTATGTATACATAAGTAGGATGTGGGATCCTTCACTATACAATGTTAGGTATAGCTTCTTCTACCTACACACAGGGATGCTTCCCAACCAGGATGCCAGACTCGTCCCAGTGTGGGATTACCCTGTGCGCATCTTTGTAGGCATGCCTGTAATGTGCTGATGTTGGGCATTGCCCTAATGCAGTGTAGGTTTGTACAGGGGCGGCGGTGAGTCTTTGGCGAGATGGAATACAATCAGAATTCCCCGTCTTCCACGGGTGCCTAATACTGGCTCGCCGGGTTTGCGGCTAGAGTTTGTTTCGCTTGTTTTTTAAGTCTGAGAACTGCGAGACTGCCTACAGTCAGGTCACCATTTCCCAGCTATGTGAAGCCTGGGAATAGCGCAGCATCTCACAGCTTTGCAAATACTTTTGGCTAGTCTCTAAGCATTCTGCATTTCGAGTACCAAGCAAACTGCGCTGGCTAAATGAGAGGGATGCTCCAGTATTTCTTATGCAACATTTTCAGTGTATTTGCTCTGTGTCAAATAAAAAAAAAAAAAATCTGCCTCGCAAAAGCAATACTGTGCACAGAAAACAAATGTAAAACTATGGACTTTTTTGTAAAGAACTAAATTTACTCCTCTGTAACTTTGTTCTCTCTTCCACCTCTTTGTTGAAACAGAAGATGAGGGTCCTCATGGGATTGCTTTTGTTCTTGGCAAGACCCTCAGGAAGTTTTTACTCTATAATCAACCAGTGATTTCCAGGAGGCTGTTTAGTATCTGATCGTGAGGACTGCAGATATCATATTGCATTATCCCATGGTGAAAAGATATATTCCCAAAGTGCCCATCCATGTCCATACACAGTCACATCTTCCTGCCTGCCCCAGTCACCTCATAGGGAAGCGGTGCATTATTCTCCGATTCTGAGCAGAAAATCAAATATTGAGGAGAGCACCTATAACTTTACAATTTTCTAATTTTAGGAAGCCCGCATTCAGATTTGTGTCTCAGCACAGTAGAAGTGCATGTGTTGGACAGGGAGAAAGGAGGGGCAACAATGCCTCTGTGGCCTCCCGGTCCCAGGGGTAGCCACGTCTTGGTCTGATTCCAGCTGTCATTTAGTAAAGTTGTCAGGTTGCTTTGACTAACCGCAGCCACTGGGACACTGCTGGCAGGTGGGAACAGCTGGACCAGATGTGCTGCTGCTGTAATTCCCTTTTCTGGTACCAGCCGTGGCTCACCTTAAACAAGGCATCTGGTTAATGATGCTACACTAACCCTGTCCTGCCTGAGCTTCCCTTTTACGCAACCAAGCAATAAACCTGAGCAGCCAGCGGCACGGAGCAGCCAGCTGGAGCGGGGGGCAAACTCCCTGCTGCCTCACAGCCTGCTCCTGATGAAGTGAGGAATGAAAGGAGAAAATAATCTACAAGGACTGGTGGCCAGAGGTGGGGAGAGGATGGCCGAGACCTCAAAGGACGGAGGCCATTTCACTTGCTGAATGATACGAAAAAGGCAATTTGAAAAGCAAAACTGAAAATTGGTCCCACGGTAACAGTTCTGAGTTACTCAAAGAGAGAGCATCGATTTAAGCAAAGTTATTCCATGTTCCATGTTAGCTTCTCCTTGTAACAACCTATTTTTAATCCATCATTTAAGCTTCGTTCACCCCTACTATTCCCCTAACACTATTACAGCCTGCAATGTAGCGCTTAACTGGGTAGGACTGAAATGTCATTTTGCTCTGAAACACTGTGTTTTCGTTCCTAAGGGGGGAAGGAAAGTCTCAGAGAGTAGAGGGCGGTATGAGGAAACTTGATTCAATGGCGCTAGCACTCTAAGCACACAAGAGAAATAAAAGAGTGGGGAAGTGGAAATGTGGTCAAAGCCACAGCACTCAATTGGTGGGAGTCCCTAGTCATCAGATTTCAAGATAAATTCAAAGGAGGTTTCTGTTCCTTTGAAGGGGACACTCTATGTGCTTTCTTTTGAGGCTGGCTGCTCTGGAGGAAATAATTCAGGACTCATTGGGCCAGAGTAGAGCAGCTGTGAGTCCAACGTGTAGTGCGGTTGGGATATTTACGCAGGAAAAATGGTCATTCTGGTCCTTGCTCCTGTAAAACAGTTTTGGGGCTCAAACTGGACCTTGGCTCTGCTGTTTAAGTCTGAAGAAGGTAACATCAAAAAGTCATGGGGCAACATTACTACCTCAACGGGTTTGCCCATGTCTTGCGTTGCCCTGGGTCCCATGGGTGCATCAGGGTTGTTTATCATCCCACTGTAGCCCAGCTCCCCTGCTCTCCCCCTGCTGAGTTGGCAGACCCCGGCTGGGTTTAACTGGAAGGGAGACCCTGCAGGGCTCACCCCAGTCGGTGCTCAGGCAGTGCTAAGGTCATGCAAAGGATACAAGAGCGGCACACCAGCCGTATGGACTGCTTCTGGCAACCAAGCTGGTCCTGTCTGGTTTGTATTCTAGCTTGGCAGTCTAAAGGAAAGGAGTGACTGAATTAATTTTACAGTATGAGAAAGGACGGAAGGTCACTGAGCAGGAATGCTCATGGCCAGGCTGAGTGATGTCACGTAGGATGCAGGATGCTGTACCCAGCACATGCTGCCTGCATCAAAACTGGCCATTATTCTTCCAGACCAAGTATATTTAGCGGCACATTGTACCTGACAGTGAAGAAAACAGTCCATCTGACAGGTGTTTTGCTTAGAAATACCTTTATTTTATAAAGCCACAGTTTGTTCTGTAAAGTTTTACCACACTTATAAAAAAGGGGCTGACAATTCTGAGGGAGAAAAGAAAAGCTGAAAACATTTCTTGTAATTCAGGGTTACACAAAGGTTATATTTATAATATATATATTTATTTATAATTTGGAAACAGTAGAGATGAAACTGCGATATGCGGGCAGCTGTGGGGTCATATTTCAGAGACTTGCTCGTGTCCTACAAATAGCGTTTCTTGACAGAAGGGGTTCACGAGGACCATCCCACTGTCGCGGTAGTCACCGTTGGCGGGGGAGCGCGGCTCGGAGAGGTGGTCCTAGGAGAAAGACAGAGAAGCAGGGTGAGCACTTCACACCCCTCACCCTCCACGAGCACGCAGGGCACTCTGCTGCCCTGTGCAAATGCACGCAAGGAATGAACTGCTATTTTTAGCGCGTCTCTCAATCCTCCAAAAGTGCTTGAATTTTAGGGGCTCCAGCTCCCAGAGAGCTAACTTGGGTGAGCTGGTTTTGCCCTTCCTCAGGCAGTAGGAGCTGTGAGTGAAGAGCTCTTCTGATAATCAGGCTGATTCTTTCTTAATCTGAAGACCCAGAAGTCAGATGCATCAAACTTCAGGTCCCTTAGCAGAATTTGAGCTTTCATGTTTCTTTTTTTTTCACTTTCATGATGCATTGCAACAGTTTCATGCCTATCAGCTGGGCTTGACTCCTCAAAGATGCATTTTCAGCTTCTTTTTAAGGTCAGAAAACCACACATATGGTTCCAAGGTACCCAAGCATGCCTCAGTTCAGGCATGTTCTGATCAGGTTTAAGTGACTCAGATGACAGCTTGACCATCCTGTATGTGAACAGGCCTGTCACTCAATTCTTGGTAAGTCTAGACCAGGTCCTGCCTTAGCTTGAGCAACATGACTGCCAGCGAAGTGGGGTTAATGAAGCAACTGGGAGTGCTTGTCTAGTCACATCTCTGAGGTTCCCTTCTAAACACATTTTAATTTAATGAGATGAGTTAGTCAGCTAGCTGATCTGAAAATCACTTTAGCATAAACCCCAACTCTCTGCTGTTTCTAGGTTTTAAATACCTTTGAACTAAGCTAAATTATTCTTCTCTGTCTCTGATGCCAGAGAATACATTTCTATCCATAGGTTCACCTGCCCATATATCAATAATCCCACCGAACCTGTCAGATCCCTTAAGTAAAGGTTGATGAGTATACACCACCACTACACACTGTCATATATTGATGTTTTGATTGCTTATATACTGGGAACACTCACTCCCTGGACTGGTATTTGAGAAGGTATAGGCAGCTCCTAAGACATAAATGCACAAAATTTCTTCACATTATTAACTCCCACTACCCCCCTTGTATGATGCTGTGCGGGACATGCACAACAGACAGATTGTAAGGACCAACTGGCAGTAACAAGCCAGCCCAAAGAGCTCTCCTAAGAAGTCATGGTATGGCTAGACATTGGCCGTAGGCTCAAAAGGAAGAGAAACCCAGGAACAAATTCACCCAGAGGTGATTAACTCCCGTGACCGCAAAGCAATATGGAACATATCTGCAATGGCTGGGAATAGGATGGCAATTCAGTTTTGGTGACATCCCATCTTATACATGCGTAGTCTTTCTCAAAAAGCCATTTCCCTGAATACACATGGGGGTTTCAAGGCTTTATTAATACAACTTCCTCTCCCCTTCTCCCAGCATGGCTTCAGTTACAGTTTTCAGACACTAGTTCTGCAAGAGAGGTACCTCTGAAGTCTCCAGGGACTGGATCTCTCTCGGTAACTCTACAGCATGCCTGTTGAAGTAGTCCATGGTGATAGCATTATTCCAATAGCTCAGGTTGTTTTCTGGGTTAGATGTCTTTTTCTTCCTCCTCATGCAGCAGACTGTCAGCAGAACTGCTGTCAATAGAAACATATCAAAAACTTGGTTATTTCCTTTCAATAAGGACTCATCAGTACCATGGATTTGTTTTTTCTGTTACTTAAGGAGAGGGCTGGTGACGTTCATTCATATGATTCACTCAGTCAGATCTCTCTCTCTCCTAACAATCCCCACACAATTAAGTCAAAATCTGGGCCAAGCAGATGAGGCTTTGGGCTTGGCAGAATACGCAGTTTTTACTTTCTTTTTGATGAGTTCATAATCTTCAAGATGTGGCTGCCTGGCTAATGAAAAGCTTTGGTGTTGTAACTGATGGCATTTTAATACCTAAGCAGGGATTTATAGACCCTCTAAGACAGAGGGCACTCCCCAGGGACTGCGAAGGATGCCTCTGTGCCGATCTCTTCTGCTTCTAGCATGTTCAGACACTGCAGCGATGAGCACATTAGCAAATGGGCAGGGAGAGACACTTGTCCTAGGCTCAAATACCAAATTCATTAATGCATGTAGTTGCACATCTTCAATACCAAAAGCTTCTGCCCTGAAGTGCCAGTGATCCCTGCCTCTGTCACCTGCCATTCAAAACTTGGATTTTGGGTACTTTGCGACCATGCTCCAGAACATCAGCGGCCAGCATGGGGAACAGATGGGTTCCTGAGCAGGATGAGGTGGTGGTGCAAAGATAGCTTATGCTTCCAGGCTAGCATTAACCTCAGAGCTGGGGTTTTCCTGCCTCTCTCCATCAGCTGTATCAGGATGTGGGACCTACTGATAAGTGTAATCCATCCCCTGCACTTGCCTGGGCATTGGTGGTGTCTGAACCTGGATTTTTTTCTTATCTGCAGAGCATGCTTGAGATTCGGCAATCTGAAATATCTGAGCTTTAAGTAGAGCAGTTAGGCAAGACAAAGTGACCAGCAAGTGAAACTTGTCGATCCAATTGTCTGTCTGGTCTCAAGGACACAGACACCCCCTGACCACAGAGATGCCAGGATAATGCTCCCCCACTGGGCGGGATGAACACAAACCTGGTTGAGTGTTATTTTCTGGAATCACTTTTGGTTTAGTCATCTCTGTTGCAATTCAGATGGGTAATCTTGGCAATTTTACGAAAGCCAGACAAACCCACTGTAATGAACTTACTGCTCCCACCGGTCCTTGCTCAGGAAGAAGCTGAGGCATGTACAAGGGTTTGTTCAGAGGAGTAATGCATAAGCACTGTGTGCTTATCTTACACCTGTGGAATTAATTGACCAGTTGTGCTTGTAATCTACCTGATTTATACAGACAGACAGGTAGCTGGACATGTACTTACTTTGATTTGTACCTGTGAAATAGGGAATGCCCTGCTGTAAATTCACTTCATTATTTCTAAACCCCTCATGGTAGAAAAGAAGACAGAAAATATTCATGAAGCAGAAAAATATATATTATTTTCTCAGCTCCAGCCAAAATTATTTATTAGAATTATAGCCCAGAGGAAAGAAAAGACTGCAGAGAGGTCAAAGCTTCTTTGTATGTTTTGACAAACATTGCAGCTACCCATATGCCATGGGTCTAATTTCTTATACCATCTACTCACATAAAATGGCAATACAAAAGTGCAAGGCTAGAGCTCTATTTAAAACAAAAGAATAAGCTACTAAGAAAAAAAAATTAATGGGTTTGAGCGCAGGCGGTTTATGTCTCAAAGGAAAGGTGAGTTTATGCTATAAATCTTCTTCCGAAACTAATGGAAAAATCTCCCATGCTGTTCCTGCATGTTTCAGAAAAGCGGGTCATCATCGAACTTACTATTATTTTTGACTCATATTGCTTCAGTCTTTCTATCACCAATAACTTCATTTGCTGACAGCCCGACAGCACGACTCCTGCTGCTGCACCCCACGGGGACCACCAGAACTGCCCTCCCTACCCAGGGAAATGCCTGTCCTCCTGAAGGGCTGCATCTTTGCTCCCTACTTTGCTGCCACCTTCTCCATGTCCCAGCCCAGCCTGAAGGCTCGTTAAGATTAGAAAACGAGGCAGGACCTACATTTAGTCCTCCTCACTGCTGGTGAGAGCCAACAGACCTTGAAGCTTTTCGGTACTCCAGCAACAAGTGCTCCCTAAGGCACAGAGCATTTTTGAAGGTGCCTGAGGATATGAGAGCCTCAGTAAAGCCAACTCTATTGCTGTGCAAGTATTTTGAAAGCCAAAGGTTTTTACAGCTTGTAAAATGTTGTGGCTGATGACAGAGAAGTATCAGATTTGGGTTTTAGGGGCTGGAAAGGCTGTGACACTGGCCTTGCCACGTGCAGATATGGTTGCTATATAGCAATAATGCTCTCTCCCTTAATTACACTCTTGGCTTCCACCCTTAGTGCACACACAAGCAAATGGATGGAATACTGTGGAAAATGGGTTCCTGAGCTTCCTCAAATATAATATATTTTAGCAGAAGGCCATCTACCTAAGCTGCCCCAATTCAAAGCAGAGGAGACCTGATTTAACAGGAGAGAGAGGACAGCAGGGCTGGAATGGGGCTATTCCCTCTTCATCTCGTATTAACTACATTTTTGGGTCATATTTTAGTGAAATTAATGTAGCTAACGTTGGACCGGTCACTTCCAGAACAATACTAGGGACAGGGTACAGCTTTACCAATATCCTTAGATATGTTTGTTCCCATAATTAGAATTATGTGTATTACAGAAAAAGCTCTTTCCAGACAGGGAGTTGAGATGGCCAGTGAGGACGTATTAAGTGGATGAAATACATAGAGGGCAGAGATGGTTTGGAAGGGAGAAATGTCAATAATAACAGTAACAGAGCTGGTTATCTTTCCTGGTATATTATGCAAAGGATGAGAAAGTGCTGTTGTTCAGTGCTGCTGTGTATCACCTCTGTTTCAGAGATAGCCAACCCTTTGGGCAGAAAACGGGCTAACTCTTCTCTGGTTTTCAAACACTCACCTGGATGCTTTCTGGGAGTCAGAAAAGCTAAACTGACTTTTCCCTTTGCCTGCTGCATGTTAAAGTCAACAGTGAGTGCCATGAGAAGGACACTTCAGCGTTGTCCCTGTGTCAGCCTGAAGCTCCCCGTACAGAGATTACAATACGTGTTAGGAAGTATCAGGGGTCTCTGCAACTTTGTGGATGCTGGAGGTTCAGGGAGTTGAGAAGCATTTCTAACCCATATTCTCTGACCTGCTGCTCGTCTGGAGGGAGAAAAGTCAACCCACATGTTTAGGGGCTAAGAGATGCTGATGAGCTCCGGCTGATGCTGGCCTCTTTCTGGCCCTAAGGCAAATTACATCTGCTTTATCTGCACCCTCCCCCATGAAGCAGGACATGATACCTCCCACAGGTGGGAGAAATGAGATTTTCACAGATAAACAGGTTTCTAGACTGGTGGGAACCTGTCCATTCTCTACTGTCACCTGCACAACACCTGCACACCAGGAGACTTTCACCTGTTAACTTAAGCATAAGCTGTATTTAAGGTACAGCACATCTCATAGGAAAATACCCAGCTTCATTTAAGGACATGGAGTGACAAGATATCCATCCCATTCCCAGAAAGTTTGTTTCAATACTTAGTTTCCATTGTGGGAGCATGTTTACATTCCCCTTGCTGTTTAAATACCTCCAGCTTTATCTGCCACTTCCTCAATCTCCTTTTGCCTTTTTTTATTAAAAGCTTCTACTATGCTATCAGAAATGTCCCCTGTATATGTGGGCTTCAGCCTCTTCTTGGACTACATGATGACACAAGTGGAGTTATGTTGCATTTCTCAGCTCTTAAATCATTCGCATGGCTCTTTCCTAATCTTCCAATCTTTTTTTAAAAACGTAAACCACCAGGATTAAACGCCGTATTCAATACCGGCCTCATAATTGCAGTGTAATGAGATCATACCAACTCCCTACAGTTTCCTGATAGTCTTCTGTCTTTTCTTTCAACTCAGTTAAATATTTTACCAGTCTTGTTTAGCTGCATAACCCCTTCCCCCACTCTCCAGCTCCCACGTAAAACATGATGTTAATAGACCTGAACGTTGCAAGCACTTGTAAGTCAGGAGATACTCAGACCAAAGGATGTTAATTTACTTCTCCCTATGCCTGCAGATCATAATATAAACTAAGATTCTACAGAACCCTTGCCTCAACGACTAAAATAGTGGGGTTTCCATATTTCTTTCCATTTCCCTCATTCACTGGGCCGTCTATAGTAATACAGCCTTAGCTGTGATACAGGTATCACAATGGGTTTCGTTAGTGAGCACAGCTGCTTACATCTGGAGACAGGAGGCTCTTCTCCAGCTCAGTCTGAGCTCACACCTGGGGATTAGACTCAGGGCAAGGGATCTCTCTGACTTTAGAACGGGAAGCAAACATTTGTAGGTTTTGCAGTGGAGAAAGTGGGTGAGATAATTTTGGAAAGCGTCCCAGTGTATGAAATGTGAGCTAAGTGGGGTTAGGTCCAAGGCAATTCTTCATATATTCTTTGAGTTCTGCTGACGCCTGCGTTCGGAGGCTCAGCCTTCCTCTTGCGTTTTCCCGTGTCAGCAGAACTGACTGAATGAATTGATGTCTGCGCATCTGATTTGCAAGTTTCTGTTCTTCCATGTTTTATCGTGTCATTCTGTAATTACAGAGATGTAAGTACTGGGAGCCCAAGGACCAGGACGGTGGGTTGTGTCTTGTTCTGCATTGCAGAACCAGGCACCCACACACGTACAAACACATGTGCACAAAAATGTTCAAGGCTGCCTGAAGGACACTGCAAAAACAACTCAAATCCTGACACGCAGAAAATACTTAGATCAGTGTTATATACTACTTTGCTTTTCTGGGAATGCAATGATACAGGATCCTTCATTTTTGTAGCCCTCCAATGGTGTTAGCAACATTACCCCCATTATTTATACCATGAAACTGAGGTACCAAAAGGTGAAATGATTTCCCCAGGTTCACGCAGCAGACATGGCTCACGCATCCCTATTCAAATGTTTACATTTCTGGCTAGCATTTTAAGGGATTTCAGTGGGACTCAGAAACCTATGACCTTTAAAGAAATATGTACTGTAAGAATGGGAAGGCTAAATCCTACCTCTTATTTCAGCTGGCAAGCTCCTGAGGCCCAGGTCTTCAGGCTATACTGCTATAGATACTGAGCCGTGCCACCAGCACAGCTGGCAGGACCTGCTAGTCCTCAGTGGGGCTGAGATGCCAGGGTACAGTGATGCTGAAGAAACCTTCGTCTGCTTGCTGCTCTTATGTGCAAATCCCCTTGGCAGGGACAGGCCAGTGAGGAGCCCTGGCAGGGTCTTTCCTCCGCGAAGTGCAGCATCCCAGGTACTTCACAGAATCACTGGAGTTAGAAGAGACCTCTAGAGATCATCTAGTCCAACCCCCCTGCCAGAGCAGGGTCACCTACAGCACGTTGCACAGGATGGTGTCCAGGCGGATTTGGAATGTCTCCAGAGTCGGAGACTCCACCACCTCTCTGGGCAGCCTCTTCCAGTGCTCTGCCACCCTCAGAGGAAAGAAGTTCCTCCTCATGTTCAGACGGAACATCCTATGGTCAAGTTTCTGCCTGTTACCTCTTGTCCTATCATTGGGCACCACTGAAAAAAGACTGTTCCCATCCTCCCGGCACCCTCCCTTTAAGTATTTGTAAGCATTGATGAGATCCCCCCTCAGTCTTCTCTTCTCCAGACTAAAAAGACCCAGGTCCCTCAGCCTTTCCTCATAAGAAAGATGTTCCAGTCCCCTAATCATCTTTGTAGCCCTCTGCTGTACCCTCTCCAGCAGTTCCCTGTCCTTCTTGAACTGGGGAGCCCAGAACTGGACACAGTACTCCAGGTGCGGCCTCACCAGGGCAGAGTAGAGGGGGGGAGGATAACCTCCCGTGACCTGCTTGCCACACACCTCTTGATGCACCCCAGGATGCCATTGGCCTTCTTGGCCACAAGGGCACCTTGCTGGCTCATGGTCATCCTGCTGTCCACCAGGACTCCCAGGTCTCTCTCTGCAGAGCTGCTTTCCAGCAGGTCAGCCCCTAACCTGTACTGGTGCATGGGGTTATTCCTCCCCAGGTGCAGTACCTTACACTTGCCCTTGTTGAACTTCATGAGGTTCCTCTCTGCCAAACTCTCCAGCCTGTCCAGGTCACGCTGAATGGCAGCACAGCCTTCTGGTGTGTCAGCCACCCCTCCCAGTTCTGTGTCATCAGCAAACTTGCTGATGGTATACTCTACCCCTTCATCCAGGTCACTGATGAATATGTTGAACAGGATGGACCCAGTACTGACGCCTGGGGAACACCACTTGTTCCCCCGGGGAAACTTCTTCCAGTGTGGCCAAGGGGCCAAGGGCTCCTGTGGCTACGCTCTAGCAGGTCACTTCCCCTGCTATGGAAGTTAAAACACCCACAGATTTTCATTTAACAGGTGCCTGTCAATAAAAGGTGTGACAACGAGCAGTGCGTGGGGCCCTACTGTGCCACACGTTGGAGAGGGACAGACATGTCTCTGCAGCATTGTGGCGCGTTTTCCCTTCTGAGGATTTCAGGCAGCAGGCCTAGAAGCCCCCTTTGGAGAAAGGCTTTTCCAGCCTGCTTGCCACCCCTCATGCAGAGGAGGAATTATGAGGAAAGGGACAAGGGCTCCTGGCAGAGGAGAGACACGCTGCCCACTGCACAGCTCTGCAAGCGCTCTGGCAATAGCCTGGAGCTCAGCGAGCTGGCTCAGGGGCACTCCTCATTAGCAGGAGGAGAGAGCCGAGTTAATTATATTCCGGCAGCTCTGCAGCCATGCACAGGCTCCGGTCGCCTCTCCTCACCTCCTTCCACTTCTTTCCAGGGTGCACTGGTGACTTCCCTGCCTTGGGGCTGCCGCTCCCCCTGGTGCAGGTCTTACCCTTTCTCACAGGTGTCTCAGCAGCAGCTCAGGGTTTGTTCTTCCCCTCGGTGGATCCGGCCAGCAGCCTTGAAGGTGGCCAGCCTGAGCACAGAGCCAGCAGCTCCGGGGCAAGCAATAACCTCCCATGATAGGAGTCCTCAGTGACTTTCTCCATGGCTTGTTCCCTCCTAAGGCAGCTCAGGTATTTAACAGCATGGGGCTGAGTGTTGATATTCTTGATGCCTCCACCTTTCAGCATCACAAGTCAGAAACGGGACAGTGTTTTCTCCGTCTGTGCCCACAACGTCTGTGAGAGCCTCTCACTGAAAACATTTTCACCCCTCGAAGACCAAATGAAATCCAAATGGCTGTACTCTCCGTCCGCCTCTTAGCATCAGCCCCCCTCTAGACCAGAAGTGATGAGCAAATGACAGCACGGGGCTTCCTGTCCTCAGCTGCAGGCGCCTGTGCCCGGGAGGTGGCGACAGTCC
This sequence comes from Burhinus oedicnemus, assembly GCA_008921705.1. Taxonomy (NCBI): domain Eukaryota; kingdom Metazoa; phylum Chordata; class Aves; order Charadriiformes; family Burhinidae; genus Burhinus; species Burhinus oedicnemus. The sequence continues at coordinate 298,597 of VFFE01006190.1, forward strand.
CCTTCGCACACTGCACACCCCATACCGCACACTGTACACCGCACACCCCATACTGCACACCCCATACCGCACACTGTGCACTGCACACCCCATACCGCACACCACACACCCCACACTGTACACCACACACCCCATACTGCACACTGTACACCGCACACCCCATACTGCACACCACACACCCCACACTGTACACCGCGCACCCCATACCGCAC